>OZ059905.1:4736667-4759354 GCA_964057215.1 Oscheius myriophilus
TGACGGAGAGGTCCCGCCAACTGGTGCAGACGGACAAGGTCAACGAGAGGAATATGGTGAGTTTCGAGAGGTTTAAGCGGCCTAAGGTTGCCATGAACGGCTCCAAAGCGGCCTTAGGTTGCCTGGAACGGCGCCGAAGCGACCTGAGGTTGTAAGAACGGTTCCAAAGCGGCCTGATGCTGTCAAGAACATTCATCGCGGCCTGAGGTTCCGAAAAACAACTAAAAAGCGGCCTGACGTTGTTGAGAACGGCTCCAAAGCGGCCTTATGTTGTTATGAACGGCTTAAAAGCGGCCTGAGATACAGCGCCGAAGCGGCCTTCAGATCCAAAGTGGCCTTAGATTGTTATGAACGGTCTCAATGCGGCCCAAGGCTGTTTGAAACAGCGTCTAAGCCTCAGGCTGAAGAGAATGGTCTCCAAGCGGCTTTAATGCGGCCTGAGGCTGTTGTGAATGGTCTCTAAGAGGCTTGAAGCTGTCTGAAACTGCGCCGCAGCGGCCTGATATTGCCGAAAACGGCTCCAAAGTGGCCTGAGGTTGTTGCGAACGATCTCAAAGCGGCCTGAGCCTGTCTGAAAGAAGCGGCGTGAAATTGTCAAGAACTGTCTCAAATCGGCCTTAGGTTGTTATAAACGACTTCAAAGCGGCCTTAGCTGGTATGAAAGGTCTCAAAGCGGCCATAGCCTCTCTGAAAAACAGCTGGTATGAAAGGCCTCAAAGCGGCCATAGCCTGTCTGAAAAACAGCGCCGAAGCGCTTGACGTTTTCAAGAACGGCTTCAAAGCGGCCTTAGCTTGTTATGGGCGTTCTCAAAGTGGCGTAAGCCTTAATCAAGGGCCTAAAGCGGCCTTAGGCTGCCATATGTGCCCTCCTCTACCGTATCCCTTGCTCAAAAACTCTTTTTCAGACAGTCTTCGGCACCGGCGATTTCCACAAGGCGATTACGGTAACTGCAAACAAGCACTTTGTCCAGTCGGCTGTCTACCAGGTACCGTATTCCTCATTCTTCAGTACTTTAATTCTCTTCAGGCCGTTCCCTTCGACGTAATTGTGCACCCGTCGCGAGCCCTCAGCGAAAAGAAGGAGGAGGATTACGTCGGACCCCGTTGATACCCTATTTTATCAGAAAAAGGCGGCCTGAGCCTGCCGCAGAGCTACGATTCTAGAGCCCACGGGTTCCCCCACTGCCACACGAGTCCCCTGTGATTCTACCGGTGATAAATATATGGATTTTTGTCATTTTTATACGTAGAAATGTGGTTTTGGCCTCGTTTATACCTGCTGTTTGTTATTAATTTATAATTTCTTGCCTTCAGATGACGAGTTTTCCTTCCGTCCGTGCGAAGGTAATAGACTGCAAACAGGGAGCCGTACGAGCGGTTCGGTATAATGGTAAGTGGGTTATGGAAGAAGGGAGATTCGGTACCCGAAGGGCTTCTTTGGCGGCCTGAAGCCGCTTTAAAACCCTTAGGGCAGAATGATGCAGCTACCAGGCGGTTCATAATAGGCTCAGTTAGGTTGGCATTCCCTGAGGTCCCTTCCAGATAGGTTTCTGTTTCGACCTAGGCCGGTTCTACAATTCTTAGGCCGCTTATAGACGTCTCTGTATACCTGAGGCGCCCGGAGATTGCTTTTAGCCTTAGGAACATGACCTACTGTTAGATTTTAGGCGGTTTATAATATGATCAGGCCGCAAAGGCGTCTGGGGGAGTTTGAGAATCAGACCGCTTCCAGACATTTATGTTTAGTCTCAGGCCGCCTTCGGCTGGAAATAACTAAGGCCGTTTTTTAATAAGACGTCTTCAAGACCGCTTCTACCGCCCTAAGGCCGCTTGGGGACCGTTCATACTAGCAAGCCGTATTGCGGTTATTCCTGCCAGCACAAGGCCGCTTAAAGACAGTTCCTACCAGCGTAAGGCCGGTTGGAGATACCTGAAAGCGTAACACCGGATTGAGACCTTTCAAACCAACCGTAGGCCGCTTTTTTCAAGCGAAACGTCGGTTTTTCAAACTAGCACTATGCTGAACTGCTGGCAGGTCTTTGAAAGTGGGTTACAACCTTGCATGAATTTGTTCCATGTTGCTACGGCCTAAGGCCGCTTTGCGGTCGTTTATCTTACCCGAATGCCACCTTATAACACTATTCTAAGCAAATCCTTCTTTTTCAGTGGATGGAAACTACTGTCTCACCTGTGGCAGCGACAAGACGGTCAAGTTGTGGAACCCCGTGAGGGGAACTCTCCTCAAAACATACACCGGTACAGGAAATGAGGTACGGTACTTTGAAGTAGAGGAAATTCTACCCTTATCTCTCTTTTTCTTAATGATTTAAATTTTATAGGTTTTCGACGCGGCTTCCTCCTCGGACAACGCCCAGCTCGCGATAGGCGGTGCTGACAAGGCGGTTACGGTAATCGACGTGGAGAGCGGGAAGCAGCTGAGACGGTGGAGGACTCATGGAGGTAGAGAGGGAGATAGAGAGATAGAGAGGGATAAAGAGAGAGAGAGAGAGAGAGAGAGAGAGAGAGAGAGAGAGAGGAGTAATGGGAACATTTCAGCCAAGGTCAACGCAGTTGCATTCAATGAGGAGTCGAATGTGGTGTTTTCTGGATCGATGGATAATACAATGCAGGTTTTCGACAATCGTGCCAGGACCGAGAAGCCAATCCAGGTAGGGTATTCTACAGCGACGCGGCTGAGTGGGCGTGGCCAATTTTTTTAACGACGCGGCTAAATAGGCGTGGCCTAATTTCTATGTCAGCTTGCCTCTGCTCTTCTCTCTATTTTTAATGCCTTACTGCTTCCTATGTGTCTCTAGCTTGCTGTCACTGACTTCTGCTTTCTCTGAGTCTCTAACTCTGCATTTCCTCTGACTATCGTCTGATTCCCACATTCCTCTGTGTCTCTAACCGACTCTCTCAGATTTCCCCGTTCCTCTGCGTGTCTAACTGTCTGCTTCTAACTTACACGTTCCTCTGCGTGTCTAACTGTCTGTCTCTAACTTAAAAGTTCCTCTGCGTGTCTAACCGTCTTTCGCTTAATTGTAATTTCCTCTGCGTCTCTGACCTTTTATGTTGCAAACTTTTCCATCCCTCTGCGTCTCTCGCTGAATGCATTCGCGGTTCAAGTTCTCTACTTCTCTAACTCTAACCCCTTCAGATCTTCACCGAAGCCACCGACAGCGTTCTATCGATCGACGTCAACGGCCATGAAATCGTCGCCGGGTCGGCCGACTGCAACTACCGTATCTACAGTGTCAGGGACGGAACGGTACCCTTCATTACCGTACCCCTCTGTACGTAGGCGCATTTTCAGATGCACGTGGATTTCCTGGGCGAGAGTGTGAATTCCGTCCACTTTACCCCGGATTCGAACTGTGTCTTGGCCTCGACTCAGGACGGAAATCTCCGATTGATGGACAAAACGACGGGGAAAATGCTGGCACAGTGAGTTTCTCTCTCTCTCTCTCTCTCTCTCTCTCTCTCTCTCTAACCCTCTTTAATTCAGATACAAAGGCCACACCAACTCCGAGTACAAGGTGGACAGCTGCATCATGTCGTCGATGGAACACGTGGCCACCGGGTCCGAAGACGGATTTGTCTACATCTATGGGTAGATTTCTCCCCAATTTTGCAGTGTAATTGTATTTTAAGACTGTTGGATTCGAACGTGCTGGCGCGTTTGGAACACCCGCAGAAGGTCGTCCACTCAGTCTCCGCCCACCCGAAGAAACAGCATCTGATGACGGCTGCGGGACAGATGGCTTTCCTATGGGTGCCTAAGGGAGATGAGATTTTGGAGACTTAATGAAGGAGATCTCTTGAAGTTTCGAGCTTGTTTGGTGCACTACGGTGTACTCTATGAGAAAAAAGTCAAATCGAAAACCTTAGCCGCTATTTGAAACGGAAAAATATATTTTGCTCAAAATTTGCCCATAATCTTCATATGCCCCCAAAACCTTATTGTAAAAGCTTTAGCTCACAATCAGCTTGATTTTTTCACCCGGATTACGGTAGCCAAAAATTTTCATTCGAAAAATTCAAAATTGTTGAAATTAAAAAGTGTTTTTATTCTAACAAAGCCAATTTGAAAACATGTTTTTCGAGGTTTTTTTAGGCAAAAAATGCCGAAAAATGGTATTTTTCGATACCCTGCTTTTTTATAACTATAATTAATTTTTCTTGACGATTTTACAATTTTTCTTGTTTCTATCTTTCTTTTAGGTCCAGAATTCGAAAATAACACTTTAAAAGGCTGAATATTCACCGTAAACTGACAAAAATAGGTTTCCTTGCCAGTTAAGCTGAGCGAAATGAACAAAAACCGGTGCTATTTGTATAAGAAAAGGTTATGAAAGAACGGGAGCAAAACAATGTGTTAAGAAAAAGGGACGTGGCTTAAAATTGCTATAAAACGATTGGAACATTCTAGAATACACCATTTATTTCCTCTCGATCACTTTCCGCTGCTTCTTCGGCTTACTCTTCTTCGAAGGCTTCTAGATTCCTTGTCATTCAGCCAAACCCTATATGTTCAAACCTCGTAGCTATCGAAGAAGTCATCCACGATGTCGTTGAAAGAGGGGTAGTCCAGTTTTCTAGGATTCTGATATTTGCAGGATTTTCCAGTAGCATTTATGCGCCTCTTCTGATTCAGGTTTTCTGCGAAGCCTTCTAGAAACTTCGTCAAAATCTAGTCAAACCTCGTAGCTATTGAAGAAGTCATCCGCCATGTCGTTGAAGGAGGGATAGTCCAGCTTTTGACGATTCCGGTGGTTGAAGGAGTTCTTGGTAACTTCGGCCGAGTCAGTAGTTCCGCTGGGAACTTTAAAGTACATTTTTTACCTTTCAATTTGGTTAGGTTACCTGTGCGTTTTTATCTTCAGGCATGATGGGGCTGACGTGGCCAAAGGTAGGGAGAGGGAGGTGGATTCCGGAGGAGGCGAGAGGGAGTCCAGTGGCACTTGGAACAACCTGGAGAGGCTTTGAAAAGTCTCCTCACTTACTCATTCACTCACTCACTCACTCACTCACTCACTCACAAACTCACTCACTCACTCACTCACTCACTCACTTACTCACTCACTTACTCACTTACTCACTTACTCTCCTTCACTTCATGAATGCGGAAATGGGAATAGATGTTTTGAATTTATCTGGGACTTACAAAGTTTATACAGCAGAAAGTAAAGATCAAATTCTAACAAGACATTTTAATTATGTTCAAAATTTTCCGGTCAAAACTCAAAACTCAGAAAGTGTTACGATTCCTGTTATCTATGCAACACCTAAAATGCACAAAAAAGAACCTAAATGCCGTTTTATCACTGGTGCATATAATAGTAGCATTAAAGAAATATCCGTAGAATTGAAAAATATTTTGGCATTCTTTAAAGCTCACTTTATTCGGTATTGTAAAGCAATTGAAAGTAGACAACGTATTAGACTGAATTGGATTTTAGAAAGTAGTTATGCACTTACAAATCGATTTAAAAATGAAAACATGAATAGATACAATGAACTATATACGGCTGATTTTGAGTCACTGTTTACTAATTTACCACATGATTGTGTAATTAATTCTGTTAAATATATATTGAGCATCTGTTTTAAAAATTCTGGCGACAAAAAAGATTATTTAGTGAAAACTGGAAAAAGTTATTACTATAGTGATTCACCTAAACCAAACAAAGCCAGTTTTCATGCTTCTGAAATTATATCATTGTTACAATATATTTTGAATAATAGTTTTACTGAATACCAGGATTTGCTATTTAAGCAAGAAAAAGGAATTCCGCAAGGAAACAATGCATCTCCAGTTTTAGCTGACTTAACTCTGATGGCTATGGAAGTAAAATACGTATTAGAAAACAAAAATCTTTATTCGGAACGTAACGTTTTTATAGCCAGATATATGGATGATATTCTGTTTATTGGCAATAATTTGAATTCGATTTTAAGTAAAAATTCATCTCTATATCATAATTCTTTGAATCTCAGTAAAACTAATTCTAATGACCATGAATGTGACTTTTTGGATTTATCCATAAATTTGGCAAATGGTAAATTAGAAACAAAACTATATAATAAAACGGATGATTATAACTTTACAATAATTCGTTATCCACATAATAATTCCAACGTACATTCAAGTCTAATTTTAAATACTATAACTGGGGAAACAGTTCGAATTTTCCGAAGTTGTACTTTGATCTCAGACTTTGAAAGCAGGCTTAAAATGTTGTACAAAAATGTAATTGCAAACGAATTTTTAGAAAATAAAATCGCAACGCACTTATTTAAAACTGTTTGCAGATTTAAGGAACTTAGAGCGAAATATGGTTTTGAAACTTTAGATTCAATTAGAAGTCTAATTAAAAGAATACAATATTAGTTCATTCCTAGATAGTAACTCACTTACTCACTTACTCACTTACTCACTTACTCACTTACTCACTTACTCACTTACTCACTTACTCACTTACTCACTTACTCACTTACTCACTTACTCACTTACTCACTTACTCACTTACTCACTTACTCACTTACTCACTTACTCACTTACTCACTTACTCACTTACTCACTTACTCACTTACTCACTTACTAACTTACTCACTTACTCACTTACTCACTCACTCACTCAGACACCAACATGTACTCCAGAATCGGTCAAGACGGGACTGATGCCTCCAAAGTCCAACTGAGGAAGTGCACCGTCAGAAGATCCCAGACGCGGAGCCTTCTTGCACCTCTTCTGACGCTGAACCGCAGCTTTCTTGCCCTTCTGGAGCATCTTTTGCTTGGTGATTGTCTTGTTCTGAACAAAGCATAGTGAAATAGAGATTCTTGGGCCTACCAGAACCATTGCGGAAATAACGGAGTTAGTAGAGACCGCACAGGGGGTCAAGGGAGTAGAAAATGAGGAATCACACTGCGAGGTGGAGAAGGCTAGAAGAGGGCATTTGCATAAGTTTTCCCCTGACTTCATTTGACACTTTCTTCCTTTCTCCCGAGCTGTGCGGTTAGTTTTACTCTTTCACTCCTTTCTCTGTCTCTGCTTCTGTCTCTGTCTCTGCCTCTGTCTCTGCCTCTGCCTCTGTCTCTGTCTCTGTCCCTCTCCTCTCGAAATCCCTCAATCATACAATTTCAGTTTGAACGCGAGGAGAAATGAAGCCGCTCCCACGTCATCCCCTCCCTGTTCTATTTCTTTTCATTCTTCTTTTCCGTCCCACCGCTGGATTGAAATGTGGTTCAGGAGAGTTGCATCCGAACAAGGCGATCTCGGTAAAAGAGAAGTGGTGCTTAGAAAAGTTATGAATTTCAGGATCAAACTGGAGCAATCTGCTCAATGAAAATTGAGCTTCCTGGTAGTGACTGCACTAAAATAAAAATGACAATAAGCACCAGTCGATCAGTACGCTTATTTCAAAGCTTTAAAATTAAAAACGTTTTCAGGGAACTCCAGAATGTAAACCTGGAACTATTCAAAGCGGGTCTTTGGTGATGGATTGTTTGTGCAAAAAAGACAATTGTAATAGCGGTGCCCCAGAAATCCATGTAAATGAAGCTAATTGGATAATTACTCATTAATTGCAGTTCCTTATGAGACAAGCGTATTCAAGACACTTTGACTCGAAGACTCAAACAGTAACCGATTGTGTTTTGGATCTTCTGCGTACCAAGTTTAACTATAGTAATTTTACATTGAAATTGGTTTAAAATTGGATTTAGCTTACGCAATACCCACTACTACTGAGGCACCGGTGGTTTATAGAACTGGGATTGAATCATTGTCGTGAGTTTGGAGAGAGACAGAGACAGAGACAGAGACAGAGACAGAGACAGAGACAGAGACAGAGACAGAGACAGAGACAGAGACAGAGACAGAGACAGAGACAGAGACAGAGACAGAGACAGAGACAGAGACAGAGACAGAGACAGAGACAGAGACAGAGACAGAGACAGAGACAGAGACAGAGACAGAGACAGAGACAGAGACAGAGACAGAGACAGAGACAGAGACAGAGACAGAGACAGAGACAGAGACAGAGACAGAGACAGAGACAGAGACAGAGACAGAGACAGAGACAGAGACAGAGACAGAGACAGAGACAGAGACAGAGACAGAGACAGAGACAGAGACAGAGACCGAGACAGAGACAGAGACAGAGACAGAGACAGAGACATCTCTTTTCAGAGACCCCTCCTTCTCCAGAATGAATGCCCGTATAGCCGAACTCGAAAATTCCCAAGAGGTGCCCTCTCAATTTTTTAAACCAATTTCTCTTTTAGTCCGTGTGGATCGAGTTCAATGAAGATGAACCAAACTGGAATCAATTCGAAGCTTGGCTGACGGTCGAGGAGAAACCACTCGAAGAGATAAAAGTCCAATATCGATGGGTAAAAGTCCAAAATTTCAATTTTGAGAGCATTTTTTCAGGGAAAAATCATTTTCATGCTGATTTTGGGCATTATTTGCTTTGTTGCTGGAGGTTATATCAATGTTCAAAGGAGGAGGAATTCTATGCATTTTGATGTTACAAATGAGCTGGTTTACACCTGGGAACAGCCACATAACATTGATGAGATATATGTGAGTTAGAGTGAGTGAGTAAATGAGTGAGTGAGTGAGTGAGTGAGTGAGTGAGTGAGTGAGTCCGTGTGTGAGTGAGTGAGTGAGTGAGTGAGTTAGTGAGTGAGTGAGTGAGTGAGTGAGTGAGTGAGTGAGTGAGTGAGTCCGTGTGTGAGTGAGTGAGTGAGTGAGTGAGTTAGTGAGTGAGTGAGTGAGTGAGTGAGTGAGTGAGTGAGTGAGTGAGTGAGTGAGTGAGTGAGTGAGTGAGTGAGTGAGTGAGTGAGTGAGTGAGTCCGTGTGTGAGTGAGTGAGTGAGTGAGTGAGTGAGTTAGTGAGTGAGTGAGTGAGTGAGTGAGTGAGTGAGTGAGTGAGTGAGTTAGTGAGTGAGTGAGTGAGTGAGTGAGTGAGTGAGTGAGTGAGTGATGGAGTGAGTGAGTGAGTGAGTGAGTGAGTGAGTGAGTGAGTGAGTGAGTGAGTGAGTGAGTGAGTGAGTGAGTGAGTGAGTGAGTGAGAGTGAGTGAGTGAGTGAGTGAGTGAGTGAGTGAGTGAAGAGAAAGAGAAATTTCCAGAAGCAAGTCTTGGCGATGCACGCCGACGGCTACTTGGATCCTCGTAAGATGAGCAAACTCTATGAAGAATTCATAATCCCAAGCAATAACAAAGCGTACATGGAAGCATTTAAGGACGATTTTGAGGACCTTGACAGAAATAAGGTTAGAAATCCCAATATTCAAGTTTAAAATGAATTTTCAGTTTGAAAGGGGCACTCTTCCAAGGTACCAAATGAAAGAGGGAAAATCCTAGGAGAGATCAGTTCAATGCAATAGTCTTTTATTTATTACTCGTGGAAGGGAAATAAAGGGACTTTTGATTTATTTGTGTTGTTTGTTATTTTGAAAAAGAATATTCAGTAGAATAGCATAAAAATACGAATACCACAGTGCGTGGACCACTTTGCGTTTCTCCTAATTGGGATCCTTAAATAAGGTCGCGCACTGGAGGTGCCGATTTGGTACGGGTGCGCGACGCCGACTTGGGGCGAGGGGGGGTTTAAGACGCGATTTCTGGAATTTTCCAACTCTTCTAACGAACCGACGACAAAAGGAATTTAGATTTTTGCCAAAGTTTGTAAAACATACTTGTATGATCTAAAAACAACAGTTTAATAATTGATTATTTGTCTCCGGTTACGGTGGCTCGACCCAAAATCGTTCAATTTTCGCAAACTCGATGTTGACCGATTTATTTTGACCTACTGACACGCAGTACTGCAGTAACTGCCCCTGGTCAAACGGCCCCGCCCACCCATGAAAAAATCGGGTTCAAACTCGGGCATTCAAAACGAAATATCTCGCTTAGTTTTGGAGGAAATTCCAAACTGTAAAAAGGAAAAGTTTAAGTTACGGACTTATCTTGCGTTATAATAGAATTAAAAATCCAAAATTTATTTATATAATATGGTCTGCGGGCACTAATTTTGGGTTAAATTTTACCAAATTTGACTTTAATAGGAGAGCATGAACTGTTTTTATTAAAAAGTTACCTCATTGTCAGTGCAGCCGCTTGATTCTTCCAGAGATTATAAAATTTTCTCTCTCTACACTGTATTGCAAAAGTATATTTGAGCATCGGAAAAAAAACCTGTAAGCCAGATTTTCAGATTTTTTCCTGGTACCCTTTCGGCGCTATGCTAAATAATGTCGCCCACAGCATTTTGAACATCATCCTAAATATTTTTTTTTTGAAAAATACCACGTTAAAGAGGAGAAAATTTCATCGTAGGACAAATTTTTCGAAACCAGGATGGTAGGCGCGCCTACGGCGCGCACCCTCCTGGTCTGCGGCCTGCGTCCGCACAGACACGCGGCCTTCGGCCGCTCAATGAGGCGGCCTGCGGCCGCAGATTCATGGCGTACGGCCATTCATTACTCGTCCTTTGGCCGTGAAAATGCCGTGAAGCACGTGAAACTCGGGATACGGCCGAGCTCACCCTCCCTCGCTGGGGAAATGAACGCGTGGACCTACGCTGACACACACAGGCAAACACGGTAGGGTTTTATTATAAGGAGATTTTTATCGTTATCCACGTTCGGGGTACGGTGCCTAAAACAGAGGATTTTCGCCTAAAAATCAACAGAAAAGGGCAAATTTGACTCTTTTTTGGGTTTTGGAAAAATCATAACTTGACTGTAAATATGGATAAAAATTTCAAAAAATTTGCCATGCGATAAATTTTTTCTTCTTTCACGTGGTATTTTTCACAAAATTTTAGGATGATGTTCAAAATGCTGTGGGCGACATTAATTAACATAGCACCGAAAGGGTACCAGGAAAAAATCTGAAAATCTGGCTTACAGGTTTTTTTCCGATGCTCAATTAAATGGCGGGGTCCCCGAAAGCCCAATTTTAATTTTTCTGCGTGTAAAGGGTGCCTATATACTTTTGCAATGCAGTGTATGTTTACGGACAGTATGTTTCTCGCCCTCCTGTCTTTTCTTTGCTCTAACATCCTCTCCATCTTTTAATCTTTTGTCGATCGCAAACCACTCACTTGTCTCTTTCGATTTCTCTTCTCCGCCTGATTTATGTCCTTTCCCCCTTTTGCCCACCCGCCTATCATCGACAAATTACGCGAACTACAGTCTCTTTCCAATCTCTCTTGTCTGTTTCAACTGTTCTGTGTTTATTTGAGGAACACACACTTTTTCATTGGTTGTTTTCCCCTGCTTGCCCTTTGTCAGCCCAATCGAAAACATTGCGGCAGCTTCAGGCATGGAGGAGTCCCTCCCCAGTTCATATCTCCTGGGAGGTGAGGAAGGACCACCCATAGAGAATAGTGACACTTCAGTCAAGGACCACCCAACTGATTGGAAGGCGATTTGTCTAGCGACCACCCTGAGTTGCCTTTGCGGAGTGGAAATCTTGCTGGTCTCATTGTCTAGATGGCCTTATATGCTACAAGTAGGCATTTTCTATTTATTAAAAGTGCTAATAGCAAAATTTTACTTTTATAAGTTGTTTGTATGTTTGCAAAGAAAGATAACAGTGGGAAGTGCCGATTGAGGGGGTGAAAACACATCAATGTGCAAAGAGAAAAGCAGAAAAAACACTTATTGGTGGCCGAAAAAGAGATATAGAAAAGAGAATGAAATACAAAGTTGGGTATGAGACCAAAAATATGATATGGGCAGAGACTCACAGACGCGCTGCAACGCGTTTTTGCAAAAATAAAAAATATGACGACATTTAGTTTTTTTTTGCCTCAGTACTTGAAGTTGACATGTTTTACGGGTAATTTTTGAAATCAGCATGAAAAATTACCTAGTTTAGCTTTGTTTTGTATATTTGTAAAATCTCATAAAACTCGCTTGAAACTTTGAAACGCAGCGACCCAAAAAATCCATTTTTGGGACCCAAAAAAATTCATTTTTTCCCATTTTTGGGCTATTTTGGGTTGTTTTTGAAGATTTAATTGAATTTTAAAAAAAGCGCAAATAGTCCTTGATATTTCATTTTTAAATCATTGGGCGCCTAATTTATGCGTGGAATTCGATGGTGCAAATAACTTTTTCCACAACATGTTTTTCGGACACTTTTTGAAGGTAAACGTTTTGCTGGAGTAGGAATTGTCGTATGTCTATAAATTATAGTTTCTGGAAATGAAATTTGCTAGAAAATGCAATATTTAATATTTAAATTTGGTTAACTTTGAAATTTTCACAGTACACTTTGGGCACATACCGTAACATTGGTAAAAAAAAATCGATAGCGACCCAAACGTTTCATTTTCAGATTTTTTAGGTCAATTAATGGTTGTACGTCAAATTTCCGCTCAAACGAAGCTATCTGAAAAGTTGAGACAATTCTAGAACTTTACCGACAAAACACCTTTTCGCCTATTTCTCGAAAACCCTGTGTTTTCAATGTTTACTCTTGTGAATCGATTTTCAATAAAATTCTCTGTCGAATAGTGCACACCTCGTTTTGAAACCTTTTGTCAAGTTCACGGATTTCCCAGTAAGAAAATAATTTTGAAAACCTGACGAAAACCGATATATTCGAAGATATTTGAGAGTTTTTCGGTCGATTTTTGAAAGTAAACTTTTTGCTGGATGGTAAATCTTAGTTTGACCAAATTTAAAGTTTGTGAAAATTTTTTTTTACAAAATGAATTCTTCAAAACTGAAATTTGATACAAAAGTTTTTTATTCTAGGTGCCTATGCAGGCGGGCAAAACACTCATTTCTCGAAAACTTTACTCTGGTTAAATTTCAACTTTGGTAATTCGATTTTCCATGAATTTCTCTGTGGAATGGTACATACCTCATTTTGAAACCTTATACTAAAGTTCATGGACTTGTCAGTAAGGGAAAATGTTGAAAAACTGACGAAAAACCGATACGTTATGGGAAATTTGATAAAGGAGACAGAGAGAGCGATTTAGTGAGTGAAGGACTGAGTGAGAGATATAGAGGGTGCAAAGACATACAGAAAGGAGAGAGAGAGAGAGAGAGAGAGAGAGAGAGAGAGAGAGAGGGAGAGAGAGAGATAACGGCGAAAGAGACAGATAAAGAGAAAATGAAATGGTCAGAGAGCAATAACTAGGGAGCTAACGAAGGAGCATATTGGTCTCTGGCATAATAAAGTGAGAGAGGGAAGGATAGATTGAAAGCGAGAGAAAAATAGAAAAAGAGAAAAAGAGACAGAGATTGTGAGAGTGAGAGAGAGAGAGAGTAAGAGTGAGAGAGGCAAATAAAAAGTAAGAGAAATAGACAGAGAGAGAGAAGACTTAGACATATAAAGAGGTATATATTTTGAGAGACACAAAAACTTCTCAGATGGATCCCGGAGTAACTCCCCAATTCTTCGGCTTCTCCATGTCAATCTCCAAATGCTTCCACGCCTTGGGTGCCTTCATTTTTGCCTATTGGGCGTATAAAACTCGCGAAATTCGGTAGTCAACTTTTTAAGCAAAAATATCGCTTTAGTTGGCCCCTCTTCACCGGTCGTCTCCTAGCCATCCTCTCCGCCCTACTCTACCTCTCAGTTGAACGCCTTCCGATTGCCATAAGAAAAGATGTTCTCATTGTTTGCTACATTCTTTCCGAAGTCTCAGGAGGTAGGTTACCAAGCTACAACAGACAAACAATGGCACAGCATCGTTGGCTGTGTTGCGTGCCTTTGTGGCTGCTTGTAGTTCGAATACTGACAGAACCAGGGCTTTTGCCTCTCTTGTGCTGGCGATTTGGATTTCAGCCATGGTAGCCCCGTGTAAGTTGAAAATTCGTTTATCATCTTCGATTCAGTGTTTCAGCTTTTGTTCACTTCAATGCCTTTGCCTGGAAGGGAACTTCTCATGGGGTTACACTTGAATTTGTACACTGGGCCGATCTATTTGGCTCTGGCTATGAATATATTGGGTTTTCCTTTTATTGCGATGATAAGTGGGAAGGAAAGCGAAGATTTGAGACCACCAAGTAAGTTGGAAGTTACACACGCACACGCACACTCACACTTACACTCACACTCACACTCACACTCCCACACTCACACACTCACACACTCACACACTCACACACTCACACACTCACACACTCACACACTCACACACTCACACACTCACACACTCACACACTCACACACTCACACACTCACACACTCACACACTCACACACTCACACACTCACACACTCACACACTCACACACTCACACACTCACACACTCACACACTCACACACTCACACACTCACACACTCACACACTCACACACTCACACACTCACACACTCACACACTCACACACTCACACACTCACACACTCACACACTCACACACTCACACACTCACACACTCACACACTCACACACTCACACACTCACACACTCACACACTCACACACTCACACACTCACACACTCACACACTCACACACTCACACACTCACACACTCACACACTCACACACTCACACACTCACACACTCACACACTCACACACTCACACACTCACATACTCACACACTCACACACTCACACACTCACATACTCACACACTCACACACTCACACACTCACACACTCACACACTCACACACTCACACACTCACACACTCACACACTCACACACTCACACACTCACACACTCACACACTCACACACTCACACACTCACACACTCACACACTCACACACTCACACTCACACACTCACACACTCACACACTCACATACTCACACACTCACACACTCACACTCACACACTCACACACTCACACACTCACACACTCACACACTCACACACTCACACACTCACACACTCACACACTCACACACTCACACACTCACACACTCACACTCACACACTCACACACTCACAGTTTTTAGGTCCTCTCGCCACCACTGTGAAATCTTTGAAAGCCAAGTTTTCCTCCGTCCTGGCTCTTGATCTCAACTGGCCCCTCGTCCTCCTCTGTTGGTTCCAGAAGATGATAATCATTCTCCCCGTGGTCACTATGATGACGTACCACCCACTTTTTTAAATTTATTGCTTTACTTTTAGTCTCACCTCTCCTATAATGATGACAACTTTCGGTTGGGACGGAGCTCAGACAGTTTCTGTAAATTCTATGGTCACCGCTGGAGTTGGTGTGATGTCTATTTTCGTCACTCTGTTTTTCCTGGCTTGCAAACACTCGAAACGGTAATTTTGAAATTTTTAAAATGTCAAAATCTCAAGTTCAGGATAGCTCCCAGAATTTTCTTCACCAGCGGGCTAGTGATTTTCCTGTTGACGTTGTTCTTCTCCTATCCATTTGAACTAATTTCAAATTCGATTCCAGCTTTTAATGGTGGGTCTCAATAGTTGTTAATAAAAATCTCTACCATAAAATCATGTTTCAGAAACCTCTGGAGCTGGCTGTAACCCCTCCATCTACCCTTGGTGCCAAACCGCACGAGCTGTCTCTCCAACAGCTTTCATTCCATCGACCATGATTCAAACTGCAGTGGGTCTTCCCACAGTTCAAATCGCCTTAGATGGGGTATACTCTCGTCTAATCGGACATCTGGATCAGGTTCTTAATTATTTAAACCTCAATTTCAAGATGTCTTCAGAATCTTCTTCAAAGCGCCATTGTAGTGGCAGAAGATGTCGTTTTCATATTCGGACCATCGATTACCACGTGGATCTTTTCATCTTATGGCCAAGGGGTGCTGTGGTTGACTAATGGGTCGCTCATAGCGATTGGGCTTGTTTTGTGGTTGTGTTTCAATCGACAGGTGAAGAAGATTCAATAAAATGCCACTTTTTTAAAATGTAGAGATTGATTGAGAGAGAGAGAGAGAGAGAGAGAGAGAGAGAGAGAGAAACTGAGAGAGACTTTAATTTCCCCTCGCCCAACCTACCGAGTTTCGATGAATCGTCTTGTGGTCTGCTGCCCCTCGCCCTAATGCCGGTGCCGCGCACCCGTACCAAATCGGCACCGCTCTGGGGCGCTCTTAATTAAGCGTTTCCCAGTTGAAACAGATGGTGGTCACTAAAATCCAGAAATATCTATGTAAAGTTCTTTATTAATTCAAAAATCCTTATTAGATATGATTAGTGCGCATCGAATTTATTAAAGGGGGTTGTGAAAAATAAGGTAGCAAATTTAAACGATAGTAATTCTAAAGTAACTTTTGCATTTTTCCAATGTTTGTATTTTATGCGTTTATAAAGCCTTTAAAATACGAAAAAAGCTGTCGCCAAATTAGAATCCTGCCAAAACGGCCATATTGCACTCAGGCGAGAAGCAGAGAAAAAGTAGCTTTTCAGCTTTGTCCAAATTTTCTTCCCCAAACTTCTCCAACTTGTGCATTGGTAGAAATACATGCCTAAAATTAAAAGAATGAAGGAGAAATAATGAAAATACGGAAGGCTAATGAGGAAGATCACCAGGAGAATTATGCGGATTGAGAATATTCTTAATGAAAACCACAATCCGAAATTTAAAAAGATTTGGAATAGAAGCAAGAAAGATAAACTGATTTACAAAAACTTAAAAACGCAGGCGAAAATTTCAAAGAATTCAGTCTCCAACGGTGGCTCTATTCCAATCTAGCGTCGTTTGGCGGGACCTGTGGACTCAGCTGGGATGTGTGGACCCTGGGACCTGTGGACCCTGGGATGTGTGGACCGCGGGACCTGGGGACCCTGGGATGTGGGGACCCTGGGACCTGGGGACCGTGGGATAAGGGGACCTTGGGACCTGTGGACCCAACTAAGGACGACAACCCCCACTTATCACCAACCTTTCTATCCGTTTTCTTAATATTTAATGCACTTCATAAGCCTTCCAAATAAGCACTTCCGTATTCTATACCGGAAATTTTTCGTCTGCGACCAAAAGGTTTTTAACGCTGATGACCAGCTCTGCCTCTTGGTTGATGAAGTCGGTGCACATCGTACGGAAACACTGTTATTGTACCCCATAATCAACTACTGTTAAAACTTCACTGTTGCTGGAAATCGCTGCCGAACCAGCGTCACAGCCACGAGCTGTACGATGAGATCAACACCGTCTACACACAGATGTCGAAAGAACGGGACAATCGGCTCCTAATATAATCGGAAACTGTCGCACGAAACGTTTCCTCAGTCAACTCCTACGCCGGGAGGACGACTGGTTGACCACCTGAGCCCAACGAATGCTATCGGATCCAAGATGGTCAAAAAGGAGAGACCGCTCACGCAAATCCTGGCTAGAGGCCACAAAGGCTGACATCGAACATACCTCCATAGGTCACAAGCTCTCCAAGAGCCGCGACGAAATTACGAGAAGACTGTGGAAGAGCCCGGAGTGGCTAGAGACTCTTCTCCCATATGCTGAAGATAGATCAACATGGTTCACTCAGACCACTAATAGCTCTTCGACGCGTCAAACACAACCTGGCCAAGCCTATTCTGCATGTATGACCATTATCTCTCTCTATTTCTCTATTTTTCTCTTTGGGATTCTTATTGGAGCGACAAGGTCGCTCTGGAAGACCTGGTGAGAAAGCGGGAGAGGGTGGAAAAGAGTGGTCGGAAAGCTCTCTGGAGGAAAGGGAGACGCCGTAGAGGCCGGTGTGGCCGAAACCCACCGCAAAGCGTGATGCTGACTTCTAGTAGACTTTGATTTGACAGAGAGAGACGAAATGCAAGTATGGGGTACAGTAACAGTGTTTCCGTACGATGTGCACCGACTTCATCAACCAAGAGGCAGAGCTGGTCATCAGCGTTAAAAACCTTTTGGTCGCAGACGAAAAATTTCCGGTATAGAATACGGAAGTGCTTATTTGGAAGGCTTATGAAGTGCATTAAATATTAAGAAAACGGATAGAAAGGTTGGTGATAAGTGTGGGTTGTCGTCCTTAGTTGGGTCCACAGGTCCCAAGGTCCCCTTATCCCACGGTCCCCAGGTCCCAGGGTCCACACATCCCAGCTGGGTCCACAGGTCCCGCCAAACGACGCTAGATTGGAATAGAGCCCGAACGGTTATAATTTGTCGCAGAAAACTTTTTTCGGTTTTGGATATTAAAATTTCAATTCAAATTTCAAACATTTTTGCTTGGCTTCTTTTGAATCTGATTTTGATCTGGATTTTCTCAACTTTTTGTATTTGTAAGCAGAATTGAAAATTGAAAATGTTTTGTTTACCCGTTTACCAAAATAAAAATCACGAGAATTCGATAGATAAATAGAGAGAGAGAGAGAGAAATCACGAGGGAAAAATTTATTTTCACCTAATAAACTCCAGTTCTAGTATCAAGTGAGATATTGTCGAGATTCTTCTAATTCAGTCCAAAGTTGCTGACAAATGCGTCGTATACGGCCTCCTTCAACCCGTCGTTGTTAGTGCAGTCGCACGCAATAGAGGCTGCAGCCGTGTGGATGGTCTCGAGAGGACTGGGGTCGATCGGTCTCCTGCAGACGCTGAAGGAAATGTTCAGTTTTCCCCTTATGTGTGAAACAAACCACTTCATCAGGTCTACGCTTCGGCGGTCGAAGTGAAGCACACTGCCGTCGGCCAGGGTGAAGTTGATTTGGAGCACTCCCACGTACTCCTTCAAATATACTTGTTTTACCGCGCATATTTTTTGGTACTCAAGCGTGATAGCCCCAATTGAAACATGGGAAATTTTCATCTTCAAAGAGTTATACTGATGTCACCTGCGAAAAAAGGGATGATAATATTGCATAGTTTAGCTATTACGAAGCGCAGACAAATGTGTAATTTCCCGGGCTCAAAATGAAGAAAAACGGACGAAATTGCAGCTTAAATTTCAAGCTGAGAGCACTTAAATTTCAAGCTTTGAGCACAAGAAATGAAATCCGGGCTGCACGCAAGTGGGAATCAGAAGAAGAGCATAGAGAACGCGACTAGTGATAAGAGGGAACTCACGATCCTGGACTTCATGTTGCGGTAGTCCCTGTACACGTAGCAGCCCGGCCTCCGCCGCTGCTGACTTCCGATGTTACAATTTTCATAAGCATTGGTCCCAAAAAGGATCAGCTGCACGAGGTACTTCTTGTCCGCGTAGAAGTCTAAACAAGGAAGTCAAAACATTTTTGATAACGTACCAGAGGCCACAATGGGGACATCTGCAGGGGTCGTGTTCCTGTTTTCCTGGTGGATTTGGCGAAGGATGAGTTCCCCAAAGCGTCTGCTCGACTGACGGCTTGACCCGAAAAGCTCCATGGCAACGGTGGGCTGAAAAATATCACTAAATGATGTTTTACGATTGTCTCAGATGAAAGCCTTGACCTACGAAACAGTAAGTCAGCGGAAATGAATTATCTAATGTTTCAGATCACCCACAGCTTTTGTGACAGGACGGGCCAAAATTCATGAGTTTTCCCATTTTCATTAAATTGCAAGGATTTTTGACATATTAAAATGACTTGGTGACTTTGTGAAATGGTCAAAGTCTCAGTGCTGATCGAAAAGTCGTAGAGCGCTCGCCAAACAAACATCTTCGTATGAAAATAGTTTTTTCTCTGCTGTTGTGCACAATTGCATCCTATTATAGCTCACCGCAGGATTGGGATTTTTTTTTGGCAAAATTCCAATTTCGCGACAACTATAAATGCGGACTTTTGGCCGGGGTTTCATTTTTGCCTCAGTATAGGTCAGATAAGGTCAACCCTCAAGACCATTTTCATTGATTACCACTCACCGTGAGAGGAATAGGGGTGCCGGAGGTTGTGTTGGTTATCGTGTATTCAACGACAGTTTGTCCATACTTCTGCATCATTGTTCCACTGTTTTCCTTCTGCACAGTCGTTTCGATCTTGACCAGGAGATTCTGAAAATACGACTATGAATTAGGTTCTAGTCTAGTTTTGGTAATGCGATAGTGAGCAACAAAATGGATAGATTTACCTGGGTGCTTGTGTCCGTGATAGATATGTGAATGGAAGTGCAGGTAGGGGGAATTGGCACCGGCCAGGCGGACCAACTGGCATAGAGCGCAAACTTAACAACAAATATAAAAGTGAACAAAGGTTTTAACTTACCTTCTTCCTTTCCAACACCACCTTCCCCAGTTCTTCCTCTCCCTCAAAGAAGAGGATTTCCGGCAGCAGGTCCCGGCAGGGAAATGTGGTCACCGCCACCCTCTCCATCGCCAAGAATTTCTGAAACGTTCTCTTTTAGATTTAGAGAAGAGAGAAATAGAGAAAGAGAGAAATAGATAAAGAGAGAAATAGAGAAAGAGAGAAATAGATAAAGAGAGAAATAGAGAAAGAGAGAAAGAGAGAAAGAGAGAAAGAAAGAAATAGATAAAGAGAGAAATAGAGAAAGAGAGAAATAGATAAAGAGAGAAATAGATAAAGAGAGAAATAGAGAAAGAGAGAAATAGAGAAAGAGAGAAATAGATAAAGAGAGAAAGAGAGAAAGAGAGAAAGAGAGAAAGAGAGAAATAGATAAAGAGAGAAATAGAGAAAGAAAGAAATAGATAAAGAGAGAAATAGAGAAAGAGAGAAATAGATAAAGAGAGAAATAGAGAAAGAGAGAAAGAGAGAAAGAGAGAAAGAAAGAAATAGATAAAGAGAGAAATAGAGAAAGAGAGAAAGAGAGAAAGAGAGAAAAAGAGAAAGAGAGAAATAGATAAAGAGAGAAATAGAGAAAGAAAGAAATAGATAAAGAGAGAAATAGAGAAAGAGAGAAATAGATAAAGAGAGAAATAGAGAAAGAGAGAAATAGAGAAAGAGAGAAATAGATAAAGAGAGAAATAGAGAAAGAGAGAAATAGATAAAGAGAGAAATAGAGAAAGAGAGAAAGAGAGAAAGAGAGAAAGAAAGAAATAGATAAAGAGAGAAATAGAGAAAGAGAGAAATAGATAAAGAGAGAAATAGATAAAGAGAGAAATAGAGAAAGAGAGAAATAGAGAAAGAGAGAAATAGATAAAGAGAGAAAGAGAGAAAGAGAGAAAGAGAGAAAGAGAGAAAGAGAGAAAGAGAGAAAGAGAGAAAGAGAGAAATAGATAAAGAGAGAAATAGAGAAAGAAAGAAATAGATAAAGAGAGAAATAGAGAAAGAGAGAAATAGATAAAGAGAGAAATAGAGAAAGAGAGAAAGAGAGAAAGAGAGAAAGAAAGAAATAGATAAAGAGAGAAATAGAGAAAGAGAGAAAGAGAGAAAGAGAGAAAGAGAGAAAGAGAGAAAGAGAGAAATAGATAAAGAGAGAAATAGAGAAAGAGAGAAAGAGAGAAAGAGAGAAAGAAAGAAATAGATAAAGAGAGAAATAGAGAAAGAGAGAAATAGAGAAAGAGAGAAATAGATAAAGAGAGAAAGAGAGAAAGAGAGAAAGAGAGAAAGAGAGAAAGAGAGAAAGAGAGAAAGAGAGAAAGAGAGAAATAGATAAAGAGAGAAATAGAGAAAGAAAGAAATAGATAAAGAGAGAAATAGAGAAAGAGAGAAATAGATAAAGAGAGAAAGAGAGAAAGAGAGAAAGAGAGAAAGAGAGAAAGAGAGAAATAGATAAAGAGAGAAATAGATAAAGAGAGAAAGAGAGAAAGAGAGAAAGAGAGAAAGAGAGAAAGAGAGAAATAGATAAAGAGAGAAAGAGAGAAAGAAAGAAATAGATAAAGAGAGAAATAGAGAAAGAGAGAAAGAGAGAAAGAGAGAAAGAGAGAAAGAGAGAAAGAGAGAAAGAGAGAAAGAGAGAAATAGATAAAGAGAGAAATAGAGAAAGAAAGAAATAGATAAAGAGAGAAATAGAGAAAGAGAGAAATAGATAAAGAGAGAAATAGAGAAAGAGAGAAAGAGAGAAAGAGAGAAAGAGAGAAAGAGAGAAAGAAAGAAATAGATAAAGAGAGAAATAGAGAAAGAGAGAAATAGATAAAGAGAGAAATAGATAAAGAGAGAAATAGAGAAAGAGAGAAATAGAGAAATAGATAAAGAGAGAAATAGATAAAGAGAGAAATAGAGAAAGAGAGAAATAGAGAAAGAGAGAAATAGATAAAGAGAGAAAGAGAGAAAGAGAGAAAGAGAGAAAGAGAGAAAGAGAGAAAGAGAGAAATAGATAAAGAGAGAAATAGAGAAAGAAAGAAATAGATAAAGAGAGAAATAGAGAAAGAGAGAAATAGATAAAGAGAGAAAGAGAGAAATAGATAAAGAGAGAAATAGAGAAAGAAAGAAATAGATAAAGAGAGAAATAGAGAAAGAGAGAAATAGATAAAGAGAGAAATAGAGAAAGAGAGAAAGAGAGAAAGAGAGAAAGAAAGAAATAGATAAAGAGAGAAATAGAGAAAGAGAGAAAGAGAGAAAGAGAGAAAGAAAGAAATAGATAAAGAGAGAAATAGAGAAAGAGAGAAATAGATAAAGAGAGAAATAGAGAAAGAGAGAAAGAGAGAAAGAGAGAAAGAGAGAAAGAAAGAAATAGATAAAGAGAGAAATAGAGAAAGAGAGAAAGAGAAATAGATAAAGAGAGAAATAGAGAAAGAGAGAAAGAGAGAAAGAGAGAAAGAAAGAAATAGATAAAGAGAGAAATAGAGAAAGAGAGAAATAGATAAAGAGAGAAATAGAGAAAGAGAGAAATAGATAAAGAGAGAAATAGAGAAAGAGAGAAATAGAGAAAGAGAGAAAGAGAGAAAGAGAGAAA
>OZ059905.1:4759554-4782054 GCA_964057215.1 Oscheius myriophilus
ATTAGACCGAATTGTGACGGAAAGAGCAAAAATGACGATTAGGCTCACACAACACAAGTGACGTCATTGTGGGGGTCGGGCTTACGTAAGCGGCGAGAGAGAGAGAGAGAGAGAGAGAGAGAGAGAGAAGAGAGAGAAAGAGAGAAAGAGAGAAAGAGAGAAAGAGAGAAAGAGAGAAAGAGAGAAAGAGAGAAAGAGAGAAAGAAAGAAAAACCCACGGATCTGGCCAAACGTCGCACCTATAAACGTCCACAAATAAAGAAAATGAAGAGTATCGTGCTTTTGTGAAATATGCTAACTCGATGCAACGCTGGCTTAGATACGTGAACAAAATTTGCATAGCTTTCGCAAATGAAAGTTAAGAGAATTTCGAATATGGATTCAAATTGTTTCTACTTTCTGATTTACTTTGCATTCTAATTTCAGTGTTTTGTTTGAATTTTTTCCACTGAAATAGAGTTGCTGTAGATAGGAATTTCGTACCTAATATTGAAAATGCAAGCATTTGATTTTTATTTTTTTAGCCTTGCCTGTAAAATGCCTTGCCTGTAAAATAATTTCGTGGCGGGACCTAACAAGCCATAATGTTTTTCGGAAACACACTATAGTCCACACTAAATTTTCCGTGTTGTAACTGGAAATTCAAAACAATGTTCAAATGTAATGAAATTTTCCTATCGATTGCTTCTAAAAATATTGGATCCCAGAAGCGCCGTAGGCCTGGGTGCTTCGTCTTCAAAAACTTCCGGGACATGAAGAATAAGATCGTGAGTTCCCTCTTATCACTAGTCGCGTTCTCTATGCTCTTCTTCTGATTCCCACTTGCGTGCAGCCCGGATTTCATTTCTTGTGCTCAAAGCTTGAAATTTAATCTGCTATTTCATCCGTTTTTCTTCATTTTGAGCCCGGGGAATTACGCATTTGTCTGCGCTTCGTAATAGCTAAAATATGCAATATTACCATCCCTTTTCGTAACTTCAATATAACTCTCTGAAGATGAAAATTTCTCTGTCACAATTTGGGCTATCACGCTTGAGTGCCAAAAATTATGCGCGGTAAAACAAGTATTTTTGAAGGAGTACGTGGCAATGCTTCAAATCAACTTATCCAAGCGAATTGGTTTGCCTTTATTTTATTCCAAGACGAAACAGCCACTTGAGTTTAAATTTTCGAATAATTAGGCGATTAGTTAGTTACATTTTATTATATAAACATTCTCAAAATTTCTGGTTAGTTTTGTGCCTAAGATTTTTTGAGCATTTAACCGTAGAATTAGGGTGTGCATTAGGAATAGAATATTTACAGATTTCGAATGTAAGGTTTTAGTAAACCAAAGCTTTGCTAAAATCATAAGTAGCCAACTAGATGTTTTTTTCATCTTTGTTCTTTTTTAATCGAAGCAGTTTTCGAAGGCGTTCTCAGTCTGAATAGGTGTGGCCTTCGTAAGAGATAACGGGTGTGCCCTAAATTGTGACTTCTGTTGTAAATTCCTATCTGGTTGATTGGAAAAACGTGGTATAAAAACCTGGCGGTTGGTGTTGATGACTCTGAGGAGTAATAAACCACAATGTGATGTTTGGTGTCATTTTACCTTTTGCTATTGTCAATGTTATAATGACTATAGTGCGTTTCCAAAAAAGAGTCAAGGAAAAAGGGATTTTCCTAAAGGACTAGGTACATTTGGTCCCGTCGCGATTTCTTAATTGTCTGCGCACTCCTCTTTTACTGTGATGTTTCGCTTGTTAAATTTCTTTTCACTTCAATGTTTCAAGCAGCTAGTGGTTAAATACGAGTCGAAATCAAGGCCGGTAGAAAGTTGTCGACTCTTTGTTGGAAATGGACTATACTGTGCTTTGTAAAGTGAAAGTGACTTCAATGTTTTGGACAAAAACGCGATTGTTACGAAATGTTGAATTGTTGTCTAATTAAGCAAAATAACTTTTGGATCAATTAAAAAAACAACAGAAAGATGGTTTTTATGCAGCTAAAATGTATTTTTCTTCTTATCAGGGGGGATGCAATTTTGTCGCCTAGAAGGCATATGAAATGTTTGGAAAACTAAAAACATCTTATTTTTTTGTCAACAGTTATACTTCATTTCCAACGAATGGGCAAGAATTTTTTTTAACGGACTAGGTACCTTTGGTCCCGCAACGAACTTTGTTAATTGTCTGCGCAATCCTCTTTTACAGTACTCTCTCGCTTTTTATATCTCTGTTCACTTAAATGTTTCAAATCCTTTTCGGTTAGATACGTGTCATTTTTCGTTTTTCAACATTGTCCGAAAGTCGAAAACCATCCCTTGGAAACAGACTATATATAGCTGTCGCCAAAATGAAATCATATGCTAATTGAGGAAACATGCAAAGCATTCTCTGTCGACGACTGATTACACTACGAATTTCAACAGAGGGACATTCTAATGTTATTGGCATGATTCCAGTTTGGCGACAGTTAAAACCACATTCTTGAAAAAAACATTTTACGTTCGGTATAGTTTATGAAAAGGTCTGCGGCTTTTCAGCAACCAAAAAAATCACTTGTTTATAATCATTTACGATTTGAAACATTGACATGAGTAGAAATCGCATAAGCGAAATAGCACAGTAAAACAGGAGTGCGCTGACAATTAAACTATCGCGGCGGGACCAAATGTACCCAGTCCTTTAAGAAAATCCTCTTTTTCTTGTCTCATTTTTGGAAACGCACTATAGATTCAACGATAAACATTGCCTTTTATATATCCTCATTCTTGGAGTTCAAAGATTCAGCCATTTTGGTTGCGTACACGGCCTGAGTATCCTATATTCTACGCTCTACGTTTTACTAGGAACAACATCAAAACATTGGCACGTTGTTCCGAAGTAGTATCCACGCTGTAAATTTGAAGAAAAAATGACTACGTTTTTAAAAAGAGTTTTTCATTAATGTTAACAAAAGAACGTTCTAAAAAATTGCTCCAACAATCACGAAAAACTTTAAATTGTTTTTTATTACTCCGTCAACATTCAGATCCGGTTTGAACGTAAAATTTTTTTTCCAATTTAAATCGTTGGAAATTTCAGTTTCAAAGTCGATTTTCGTCATGATGGTCACTTTTTTTTTCAGATTCCAATATTGCAAAAGATGCAGTAAAATGTGGTGCATCTTTTCAGTATAATGGCTTTTGCAGCCCTCTATGAAAAAGGTCGAAATATTCTAAAAACTGCAATTTCTAACGCATTTTCCCGCTTTTTGAGGTTTTCTGGGTCTTTTGCGAAAATACACAAATATTTCGCTTTTCAAGGGTGAGATTCGGTGTACCCACGACTGAAGCTATTGGAAAAACACCATTTCGAAAGAATTTGACTTTTTGCAAAATTACAGTACCCTGGCGTGACCCAGGACAAAAAAGACGTTAAAGAGACGTCGTCTTACTACATTATCAGTAAATTTTTATTAATTATCTACAGTCAAATGGAGACAAAAAAATTTCGCAGTAGATGTAATATAATTTGCCAAAAATTCTTGAAATTCAATGAAAATGGGAAAATTCATGAAAATTGGCCCGTCCGGTCACAAAAGCTGTGGGTGATCGGAAACGTTAGATTATTCTTTTCCTGTTTTTTTTTTCTGATTTACTGTTTCGTAGGTCGTAAAAGATCATTTAGTGATATTTTTCAGTCTACCGTTGCCATGGAGCTTTTATCATCCAAGCAAATTGGTTTCTTTACTTTACCCCATGACAAAACAGCCACTTGATTTTAAATTTTTGAATAATTAAGAGAATTACATTTTATTAATTAAACATTCTCAAAAACGATACAAAACAAAAAAGTACACGTTACAGAAAATTCAGCCAAAAACTCGAACAAGTTTTACTGGAACACATACTTTTTTGTAAACTTCGATTTATGTGAGCCTAAAAGTTATATATTGAAGAAAAACGCTATAAAAAATTTTAAAAAGGCGTTGGAAGAGTGTAAAAAGATCAAATGTTGATTTCAGTATACAACAGCTAATGATGGGTCACCGTAAGACTTTTTCATATTTTCATGCATTCGCGCGCTTCCTTCCCGAGCGGCCGGGTCCGTAATTGCGTCCTTTTTCCCATTTTTGCATTGACGGCGTGGCCGTGGGCACAGGAAAAGTTTGAAAACCTAAAAACATCTTTTTTTTGTCTCCATATTTTTGAAAAACATTTTCAAGTTGGTAAATTTCACGATAAACAGTGCCTTTTATCGTCCTTTTTGGAGTTCAAAGGTTTATCCATTTTGGCTGCTTACACGGCCTGAGTATCCAATATTTCACGCTTTAATTTTTTACTAGGAACAACATTAAAACATTGACACGTTGTTCCGAAGTAGTTTTTGCACGAACTATACGCTGCCAATTTGAAGAAAATTTTTTTTATTTTATTCCGCAAACTGAATGGTACTTGAAAACACTTAAAAAAACAAGCATAAAATTAAAAATGTAAATCCTAGAAAACACTATAGCACTTCCATAGTTTTTGACCATTTTTGAAATATTGAAGCTAAAAATAATTTTAAAAAAAACGAAATTCTGTAAATTTTTGTGAATTTGAAATTTTTAAAAGTGAACACAAAACGCCTGAAATTTTATAACTCAAAGCGATGATGAGAAAAAATGTGCGGGATAAAGCCATTTTCAAAATAGAAGCATTTTTGCAACCGCAGAATGACATATTTTCATTTATTAAATACTTTATCGGTAAATTTTAAGCATTTATTTATAGTGTTAGAACTATTCTAAAACACAGGATAATGTTGTGCCACAAATGTGATTTGGGTTGTAAATGGTTATCTTTTAAGAGACACGATATATAAGCTTGCACCTCTTATCTCCCACAAGGATGCTTCTCCTTTTGGCGTTCCTTGCTCTAGGCGTCACAGCTGATCTCTACAGTGGGGGAAATTTTGCTTTTATTAAATGAATGTTTTAGCCTGTAAAGACCAGACAATCGCTGTGGGACCAAATGGATACCAAATTCAGACGCCGACTTTTGCTCCCAATCAGAACTGCACCTTACAGGCAAGCTTAAACACGGACCTAAAATATACCCAACAAAACAAATCATAATTTTTCATGCTGTAACTCTGAAACATTGAAACGATTGGATCACAAAAATACAATTTTTGGGCATTTCAGGTTATGTTTGGTTATTTTCACATTCAAGTGGACTTTTTGCAAAAATACTCTTCGAAATTTTTTTAATTTTAAAATTTTTTTCGATGCAATTGAAGTATATTTCGAATGTAAAACGTGTTTCCTCTTGGTCTTCAAAGTAAAAGGTTGGAAACCTTGAAAAACCCGTTTTCAGTTTTTGGCATTTTTATTTTTCTTTTCTCACAGAGAAATCGGCAAAAAGATTTTGGACATTGAATTTTTTTCAAATGGAATTTTCGATTACTTTGAACATTTCACAGTATCTTTTGGGCACCTACAGTAACCCGGGTAGAAAAATCGATATTGAGCCAAAACCCCAGCAGGAAAAAATTGAAAGTGTTAAAATTGGCACAAAATTGATTTATAACCTTCTTAGGTCCATATAAGTCATTTTGAAACCGATTTTTTGACTCTGGTTACGGTAGGGTACCGTCATTTTTCAAAATCGGTCAGAATAATTGAAACTAGTGTTTGTTTGAAGTTTATGGCATGTCTAGGAAAAATTTATCACTTAAACAGCTAAAACCCACTTTCACATATAGAAACTCAAAAAAGTGAAATTTTGGGTTTGAAATTGAAGTTTTCGCTTTTTTGACATTTGACTTGAAAGTTGCACATAATAGGTAAGACGCAGTCTCTGTGAGAATCAAGGGTCCCATTGCAGGCCACGGCCTTAGAAAATATATCGAGATCTCTGATTTGCCTTAAATTTGGCCTATAACCTTTCTCTGCCATAGTTCATCGTGAATCTTTTAGCTCAAAATCGATTTTTCGACCTGGGTTACGGTACGGTACTGTAATTTTGCAAAAATGCTCAAAACAGTTGGAAATTGTGTTATTTTTTCATAAGAATCTGGCACGGATAGATCTGATATTTAAAAAGCGAAACTTCTGAGAAATTTCGCGTTTGGAACAACCAAATATTGAAATTTTGCGTTTCAAACTGCAGTTTTTCGCGTTTACCGATTTTCGATTTAAAGACCGCAGAATGAGGATGTTTTCATTGAAATTGTCATGTTTTTGCGCATCTTTTACAATGTTGAAATCCAAAAAACTCCGTGACCATCATGACGAAAATTGACTTTGAATCTAAATTATTCCATAGATTTGATCCGGAAAACATTCTCTTTTAGTAGGTCAAAAAAATATTTTTGGCGCTCAAACGAAAGAAAACATTTCTGGCACAACAATTGTTAAAATTTTCTATGAAGTTTGGTTCAATTTCAGAAAAGTTTACATAAAATTTCAAACTAAAATTTCAGTTTACCTGGCCTGACGACCAGTACGCCACTCTAACCTTCGCAGTCGTTGGCCTATCGGGCGACACTGACCAGATTGTGCCCTTCAGCACCGGTGCCGATGGCCGTTCTCTGAACCAATCATTCTGGGAGTTTGTATTTTACCCTATTTTTAATTACTTTTCTAAATTCAGCATGCTCGATTGGCCCAACGTCACCTTCGCCTGGCCTCCGAGTACCGTATCAATCAATATTAAAACAGGAGCAACCACCAAACTCATTTTCAATTTCAATATAAAAGTGGAATCATGTAGGTTGAAAAGGAAATTTCTTTTTAACACGTCTTTTTACTTTAAAACTATAAATATTCAAAGTGGTCAATTATATTCAAGCAAAAAATCAATATAATTTTGTTGTGTGAGCCTCACTTGTTCCGAAAATGGCACATAAAATCGATTATCGATTTTTTGGGACTGAGGTGAGTCAGGTGGTGCGGTAATTCCCCCACCTTCTATTAATCAGGTTGATAACTAAATAATTCTTTTCCATTTAAAAAAAAAATTAATAACTTTTTTTAATACGGCAAAAACGGGTTTTCAACTCACAAAACAACGATAAAAGTGTTTAAAAAATCTTTTAAAAAATTTCAAGTTAAAAATTCTTTTTTAATGTTTAAGGTAAGTTCCAAATTCTAGAAAAATATATACAAAATTTTGTTAAAAGTTCACATGGCCAAATAGCGCATTTATCCTAAAATTTTAAAAAAAAAACACGTTTGAAAAGACAGAGCGCGCCGTTAATTTGACGGACATTCGGATTTTTTGAAAAGCTGTTTTTCATGGCTAAGCGTATTTTATGATGGTCTAAAAGATTTATTCACATTTTTTAGCCTAAAAAGCTTTTGGAAAACAGAATTTTCTCATTTTTGATTGACATCCAGTACCCCAACCAAAAAATCGATAATCGATTTTCGATTTAATGTTTTGGTATTAGTGAGTTCTAATCAGTTTCCAGAAAAATGGGCTAGATTTGAGCTATTCGAAATTTTGTGACCGCCGTATTTCGGCTCCCTCAGACATATGATCTGTTTCCAAAAAAATGACGGCGGAAGTTTAAAGGACTGGGACCTGGTCCCGCCGCGACAGCTAAGTCTTAATCAGGGTAAAATTATTACCTACAAAATTTCTCAGATTTTTCATGTTTTGAATAGGATGTTTCAATTTTTTCGTAATAAATGGGGATTCGTGAAGATTTCGATTCAAGGTGACCACGGATTTTAGCATTTCTTATATGTTTGTGTGCTGTATTTTCAATTATATTTTTGAAAAGAAGTGTTGTGAAAAGAAATTTTTATGTAATTTTAATACAATTTTCTGAAACTATCCGGTAAACAGTATACTGAAAAATTTTCTAATTTTGCTCGCGTAGAAATCTTTAAAACGTTTAAAATGGTAATTTTTTTCTTTATGTTTTTTTTAAATAAAAAAATTTCGTATTTTTCCTACTGATAAGAAATGGATTTTTACGAAAAAGACTAATGACAAAAATACTGACACTTTTTAAGTAATGATATTTGTATTTCAAGTGATGATATTTTTATTTTTAATTATTATTTTTTATATTTAATTATTGTTTTTTTATTTCACGATTAAATGAAATTTCAGTCTCCGTGCAAAACGCTCCAACCACAACCCTTCGTCCTTTGCTAAACGCCCAGCCCTGTCTAATATCTTTCCAAGATTTAAAGAAAAACACGGCTTATTCCGTGGAAAGTCAGAATACGGTAGGTAATTAAAAATTGATTTAATTAAAAAAAATTATAGATGTATATAAAACTCAGTTACAATGACTGGTATGAACAAAATGCAATGAACTTTTTCATTTACGAAGGCAGTGGGAAGAATATGAAGCTGATTGGAACGTAGGTTTTTTTTTAATAAGCCGTGTTTTTTTCGGGTTGATATTGAATTTTTTCATTTTGAATTTAAAAAGAGTTTACTTGGAAACATACAACTGAAAAAAACATGAAAAAATTAACATTTAGAAGAGTTATTTTTGAATTTATCATAGAAACAAGCAACTAAAAGAGAAAAAAATCAAAAATATTTATCGATGTTTGAAACGTTGAAAAGCGTGTCGCAGAAAAATTGTCTGTTACTCTATTTTAATCATTTTTTGAACTATCTTTGATGATTTGTTTACTTTTGAGTGAATTTTAATTAAAATAGTCACCATACATTTAGACTTTTTACGCAAACTTTTTACACTCTGAGAAATTTTGGAATTTCTAGTCACTACTGTTTTGAAAATTGAAAATGGCCCAAGAAAAAAAACCATTTTGAATTTTGATGACTTCTTGCAAATTTTTAGTGCCATTTGGGCGCCGAAAATATTATAAAGCCGAGCCAAAAACCTATAACGAAAGTCTCGTTTTTTTTTATTTTGTATAATGTTTTCTAAATTATATTTGAAATTCATCAAGATAATTAAAAATTAAAAGGTATTGATTTTTTTTAAAGTTTTCGAATTTTTGAATTGCCGCAGTGATCTCAAATCTTTACTTTAAATTATTTTTGTTTTCTTTTAATACAAACGATTTTATACGAAAAACCTATTTGCTGCACACTTTTCGGCAACATTGCAGACTGGGCGCGGTTTGAACAAATTTCGGTTTACCATGGAGCAACTTTGAGTTTAAGAAAATTTTAACAAAGAATTCATTTTGTTTGCACGATTTTTGCTTTTTTTTTAAATGATATTACTCTTATTGTTTGAAAATTTTTTTATACATTTAATTGTTAAAAACAAAATATTTAAAATTTTTTTTGAGGCGAAAAAATTTTTATTTTTTTCATAATTTTTATTTTATATGATATTTACAATTTTTGTTTGAAAACTTTTTTCACTTTTAATTTTTAAACTTTAATTGATTTTTACTATTCGGAATGAGAAATCGATCTCATTCAGAGCATTAAAAATAATAATTTCGCTTTGCAACATAGAAATAAAAACAATTGAAAATCGTAATTTTTCTCCGGCGCCATGTCAGCCGCTTTCTCGAGGCCCCGGCCCTCTTTTTGGAGAAAAAAAACTGGCTGAAATGGCTTTTGATTATTAAAAATATATTAATAAAACCATTTTTTTTAAGACAAAACAGCTTTGTAATTCATAATATTAAAATAACACTTTAGAATTCACTCGATGAATACCTTCCAAGAACTTTCAAACAAAAACTTCACAATTTTCTCTGCCGCCAATATCGACACCGATGGAATGCTTCTAATCAACGACAATCGAAGTAATATTTTTAAAAAAATATAATAAAATTATTTATAATTAAGATAACCCGACCGCCTATGATTTTGTTTACTCGATGGTGATTGATGGAGGTTATGAAGAAATCGAAGCAGCAAACTACAATAAAACTTTCACTTCCGGTTTCACAATTGTGAATAAGGATGGAGTTTACCTCAATGGTTTTAACATTAAGGTACCCTTAAGGATTTATTTAAAAACTGATTTTCAGGGTTCGGGTTTCAGCCTTAATATGTTGGCTGGGGGACCGATTGGTCCATCTAATGCTACACTTCTTACTTCTTATGGGTTGGTCTTTTATTTTTATCCAAATTTTATACCTAAAACATTTTAAATATATTATTTGGGTTATGAAATTGTCGAGACGTTGTCATTTAAACAACGTGTAAAAAAGTGAAAAAAAATGTGTTCTGTTTACAGAGGCGTCTTGACGCGTTAGACCCCCATTAAAGGGTTTTTGCTGAAAAATCGGAAATGTTACGAATTTCGTTTCCTCAGGCGTTAGTACTTAATGTTGACACGTTTTATGTGTCATTTTTGGAATCGGCTTTAAAAAAATGATCTAGTTTAGCCCCATTATGCATTTTGACTCAAAAACTCATAAATCGCGTCTGAAACATCGAAACGCAGCGACCGCAAAAACTCAATTTTCGCCCATTTTTTGGCTATTTTGGGCGGTTTTTACACATTTAAGTAAATTTTTAACAAAATTAGTCGTTGATATTTTTCATTTATAAATATTTTTTCGAAGCCAAATTATGCGTGAAATTCGATGGTGTAAATAACTTTTCTGCACAAATTTTTCACAAGTGGTCAAAATCGCCAAAAACCTGTTTTTTGGAAGGTTTTCGTGGGTTAATTTTTTTATGAATGAGAAATCGTAGTAAGTCCAAGAGTTAAAGTTTTTGGAAATTGAATTTGCTACAAAATGGTTTTTTTAAATTAAAATTTCGTTAACTTTGAAATGTTTACAGTACACTTTGGGCACCTACCGTAACCCAGGTCAAAAATTTTGTTTTCGGACTGAGAGTTTCAGGTTAAGGTGTATAGGCTATAGGAAGGTTGTGCAAAAATTTTCAGCCCAAACGAGGCATTTTGAAAAATTATGACAGTACATATATGGCCTTCTTTACAGAGACGGAGTCTTAAATTCTGTTTCAAATCAATTTAAAAAATATTCATTTTCTGGTACCAAGTGTTAACTGAATATGTTCGATTTTGAATGTTTTATATAATACATAGCTGTATCTTTCCTTTTACAGGAAATTTATGAAACATTGGTAATTAGCCAAATAAAAACCGATTTACAAAAGAGACAAGTGTTTTTCTTGAAATATACATAAGTTGAAAAAAAGTCCAAATTTTGGTTTTTTTTCAAATCAATTTTAACGAAAATTTTCCAAAATGAGGAGAAACTCAAACAAGTGTTTTACAATATCTAAATATTTTTTTTTAGGGGCCTCTGTAATCGAGCATTCACATGGTTCAAAATTAAGTTAAAAAAGTATGACTAAGAATTATTTTGATGTTTTCCTCAAAGTAATTCGCTTACAAATGAACTTTAAGGAATTTGAGGCCTTTTTCAATGTTTAAGAAGTTCTCTGTTATTCTGCAAAACGAAAAATCGCAGGGTGGATTCGAACCCTGGTCGCTAGATTTACAGGCGAGGATGTTGTCACTGCGCCACTAAATCGGTCCGTCGCCGGCCACAAAGCGGCCCCATGGCCGAGTGGTTATGTTCTCGCTTGCAAATTTAGCGACCCGGGTTCGAATCCACACTGCGATTTTTTGCCTTCCCTAATTTAAGTAAATGTCATAAGCCATTAAAAAGATCTCATACTTTATTTTTAAGCAAAACATAGCAGGAAAAGCTCAAAATAAAACTTAGTCATATTATTTTGAAATGCGATTTTTATTTTCATCCCTCCACCATTTTTGAAAACGACGATAAAATTGACCATAAACACTCACATTTTGTTCTTTCCCGATTTCATGTGGAAATCTATTTTCTTTTTGGTAAAAAGGGTTTTAGCTAATCACACTAATTAGTAATTTAGTTTCGTTAATTTCCTGAAAACATAAATACAAATTCATGTGTTTTGGGAAATCTTGAAAATCTAGCGTTTTCAGAGACCACTTACCGTAACCTGATACCCGAAAATGTATATATTCCAAATAGTTTCAAAGCAAATTCTAAATTTAAAAAATACAAACTTTTGAGTTTTAAAATTTTTTTCACAGTTATTGAAATACCAAAATTAATTTGCAAATTTCTTTAAATTTTAATTGTTTCAGTAAAACCTATTTTTTAGCCAAAACAACATCGACCAGCTCCCCCAGTATATTCCTAGCGGCGCTGTTTGGAGCCTAATGTCTCTTCCCCAAGAAGGATTTTGGAGTGCTGGTTTTAGTCCTTCTTATTCGACAAGTCTGTTTTCCACTTCATTTAAAAATAATTTTCTTAATTTAAGTCTCTATCCCGGCTTATAACAAGCTCAGTGGATTCATTATCAGCGACAACTATCCCTTCCTTTCAAGCAGTCAGAATTCCAAGCCTTTCAAGTTGAAAACAGGTATGTTTGAAATTCCATGAGAGTTATTTTCACTCTTAAAAGACAAGATTTTTGTAAGAATCGCGCTGTTTGGAAGATTTTGCGACACGATGTCATGTATTGGCTCAAACTTTGTCAAAAACGTTTTTTGGTATAAAAACACTCTTTGATGCTTTAAGAAATTTATCTATTTTCTGTCCCGGGTTACGGTAGGCCACCCCTGGTTACTGTAGTTTTCCTTTTTTCCTCTCAAAGTGGTCCAGATGCGGCAGTCTATGTACCGTTCAACTTCTTTAGGTCTATGAATCGATGTTTGTTTTCAGTGTGACCCGAAAAAACCAATTTTAGAAAAGTTACCATTTTATTTTTTGCTATAAACGGCATTTTTTATAGTTTTTCGATTTCATCGACGATAAACACTCATATTGGGGAATTTTCATTTTTTTTATCATATTATACACAAAATTTGCAACAAAATAAGTTTTATTAAGCTTAAACATTTTGAGAACTCAAGTACTCAAAAAAACGCGAATAGCGGCTTTCTTTCGCGCTTTTTCACGCATGTTCCCGTACTTTCGTGCTTTTTTCGCGTTTTTTTATTCCTTCGAGTCGCAAAATGTTTTACAAACCAGAATATTCCGGCCCGCCTGCGGCGGTCCTGAATATTCTGGCTGCTCACGGCCTCCGGCCGCTCGCCGGGGGCTGCGCCCCCGAAATGAACGGTGGAAATAACCAAATTCCGTAATGTTTCCGTAACATTTACGTGGAGTTAGAACCCGTAAGAGAGAGTGCAGACGAATTGGAGAGACGCAGACACGTGACGGACTCTGCGCAGTTTCACCGTGGGACACCACACACACACACACACACACACACACACACACACACACACACACACACACACACACACACACACACACACACACACACACACACACACACACACACACACACACACACACGCACACACACACACACACACACACACACACACACACACACACACACACACACACACACACACACACACACAGAGACCATAAGCGCAGTGTATAAGAGAGGATTTTGCTTAGAATGCGATGAAAAAATAATGAAACGTCCTTTTCACGTATGTCGACCGTTTAATGAGTAGCCGTAGGCCACAATTGTTGCGGTCGTACGCCGCTTAACTGAGCGGCCGAAGGCTGCGCTTCATTGCTGCCGAAGGCCGCGCTTCGTTGCGGCCGTAGGCCCCCCTAATTGACGTAAGCCAGGAGGGTGCGCGCCGTAGGCGTGCGTACCCACCTGGTTTTTGACAAAGTTTGAGCAAAATGTGGTATCGTGTCGCACGGGTGTTTCAGCATTAGAGAAATCGCTTATTAAGGAAACACTGACCCTTTCACCGTTGCCTTCACTGTTTACACAAACAGCCCGAACAAGGACGCCTATATCTCAATTGACACTGGAAATACCAACCCAGTAACGTAAGAAAACCCTCATTTCTTCATCAAAACACCTCATTTCAGCATAAACTTGAACACAATCAGTGTTCCGTACTCGAGAGCCTTTACAACTAAGAGTGTGTCGTTGGTCATCAATGGAGGAAGCGCTCCTTCGAATGGAACCTATATCACCTACACTGTGGCCAGTACCTTCAACCGTCCTGCGCAGTGACTTCGAATTAAGAAAAATAAATAAAAGTTTGATTAAATAGAAGAAGAGAGAAGAGACACGAGCTTTTTGGGGCTGCGCCGCGCACCCGTACCATATCGGCGCCGCCAAGGTGCGCTCCTATTTAAGCTCCGCAATTTTAACTGCGAAAGGGCACTTTAGTGCTAGGATGGTCGACCTCCTTTTCTTATTTTTGGCAATTCCAAACTAAAAGATTTTTACGACACCTGTTGGCTTTAAAACCTGCCAGTTAATGAATTAATTTTTAAATCTGAGCCTTTGAAACCTGTGGTCCGATATATCCCAGATCTATGGTCACGCACACGCACACTCACACACATAGTTTTCACGGGCCGGGACGGGCCGACTTGAAAAAAATCCCCGGCCCGGCCCGGCCCGGCCCGGCCCGCTTCGGCCCGTCCACTCGGACCACCCAGTCAAACTGTCACCCACACGACCAAGGTTCGGGACACTTTATTTTTGCTAACTTGAAATTAGTTTAAATATGTAATAGAAGTATAATAAAAGTGTTTTCGGGGTTTAAAAAAATTGACGTAAGCTAAAATAACGATTTAAAGAATATTTAATTTGACAAGTCTACAAACCGGGCCAAAACGGGCCGGGCCGACACTTTTCTCGGCCCGGCCCGGCCCGCTTCGGCCCGTCATTTGAGAACTATGCTCACACACTCACACACTCACATTCTCCTCATTCCCGTGGTCACCTGACAAGCCCACTCATTCACCAGTTGCATGTGTTGGTTTATTTTCGTTCTCTGTTTATTTCCGGTGACTCCGAATAGCCAGCCTCCTCGTCAGCTGATCACCGAGATCAACGTAAAATTCGTCCCCGGACGGCTAAAGTTTAACAAGGAGAGCGGAGGTCATTAATTCAGATGGCGCTGTAATCACAAAGTGCCCCTCGCAACAACACACACAAGCAGTGGGGATATAGTCTCGTGATTCTCGCGAGCCCTTTTTTAAAGAACAGCCGCCCAAGGCAAAAAAAGAAAAGACGTCTGGGGTGTTCGATTTTCGAGGGAACACGGGAGTAAGTGACATATCGACAAATGAACCTGAGAAACAAAGACATGAGGAAGAAAATTGACTCTCTCTCTCTCTCTCTCTCTCTTTCTCTCTCTCTCTCTCTAACAGAGAGCAGCTTACCTCCATGTTGCGCCTATTCAGCGCTGCGCTCGCGTAGTCTAGTGGACAAGACGCCGGTCATTCCCGCACCCGGAGACGCGGGTTCGAATCCCGTCGTGGGCTAATGTTTTGATTTTTTCCTTTAAAGCAGAAAATTTCACTTTCTAACACGTAAAATCGTAAACCGAATAAATAAAATATGACTTTAAATTTGAATTTAAATGCAAGAAAACAACAAAATAGCGACTGTTCCTGCATTAGAAGACAGTTTTTAAAGCAAAAGTGGACAATTGTGAGGCAAAATAGTGATTTTTATGCATAAAACCTGAAAAATAAATGACTTTTAACGCAAAAATCGCAATAAAACTGAAAATTAGTTGTTTTAAAGAGAATTTTAAAATGTTAGCACACGACGGGATTCGAACCCGCGTCTCCGGATGCGGGCGAGGTCCGGCGCCTTTTCCAATTAGACCACGCGTGCGCAGCGCTGAATAGGCGTAAAAAAATAGAAAAACTGCCTAAAAACTGTTAAATTGGGTTTTTCGTCAAAAGTTTACAAACTTTTTTGCTTTTTATGGCAATAAACCGAACAGAATAATTTTAAATTTAATGCTTAAAAAAGGCAAAAATTGATTTATTTGAGCAAATATCGTGAGTTTCAGTGGGACTTTACGAAATGTTAAATCTCAAGCGAATGTCACTTCAAAATATCCTCATTTTCATTACGAAACTTGATTTTACACTATTATGTATTACTGCAAATACTATTATTGACCTAATTTGACAAGTTTTATCAAAAAATTGGAATATACGTTTTTGGGGCAGTTTATCTATTTCACGCACCTATTCAGCGCTGCGCACGCGTGGTCTAACTGGAAAAGGCGCCGGACCTCGCCCGCATCCGGAGACGCGGGTTCGAATCCCGTCGTGTGCTAACATTTTAAATTATTTTTTTAAAACAACGAATTTTCACTTTAAGTGCGATTTTTTTGGTTGAAAATGTTTTAGTTTGTATTTATGCATAAAAATCACTATTGCGCCCAAAATTGTCAACTTTCGCTTAGAAAACTATCTTCTAATGCAGAAACAGTCGCTTTTTTGTTTTTTAACAACTTTGAAATCCAATTGTAACGTTTTGTTTCATTTTTACAAGACTATTTTACAAATTTAAAAGTGTAAAAGTAAAATTTGCTGCTTTAAAGTAAAAATTAAAAAGATTAGCCCGCGACGGGATTCGAACCCGCGTCTCCGGGTGCGGGAATGACCGGCGTCTTGTTAACTAGACTACACGAGCGCAGCGCTGAATTGGCGCAGCATGGAGGTAAACTGCTCTCTTTATCTATCTCTCTCTCTCTCGCTCTCTCTCTCCGCTCTCTCTCTCTCTTTCTCTCTATCTTTATCTCTATCTCTATCTCTATCTCTATCTCTATCTCTATTTCTATTTCTATCTCTATCTCTCTGTGAGCTATAGAGGGAATGGTCCTATTTCTCTTTGCAAGAATTCAATTTCGTATCACTTTCATCGCACTTTCCCGCTGCAGCCTTCGATTATTAATGTTTTCTGTACGAAAAGCATTACAGTCATCGTCGCGACAAACGCCATCTCCCCTATAAATAGAGACGTCTCGGAGAACTTTCATTCTCTCTCTGTTTCTCTCTCTCTGTCTCTCACTCTCTGTCTCTCTCTCTCTCTGAAAGTACATTTTCCGTGTGGGACCGTAAGTTCGTTCACTTAAAGATCGGTGTCATGAATCACACCCTCCACCCACCACGACAGCTGTCCCTCTCACGGGGCGTGGTCCCTCCTCCTCCCCGGGAAAGTCCACTCAGTCCTCCAGTTGCCCTTTCGATTTGCCTCTTCTCCTTCTATCTCCCTCTCTCCTCTCTTTATGTCTCTTTGTCGCCCTCTATTCCTCTAACTGTCTAAATCTCTCCACTTCAGATGCGTCTCGCCCTCCTCCTCGCTCTCTTCGGAGCCGTCTACGTCTCTGCCAAGCTGCAGAACGTCACCGTCAGGGGAATCGCCGTCTGCGACAAGCGTCGTCTGGCCAACGCCCACGTGCAGCTCTTCGACAAGGACACTCGTGAGTTCAAAAACGTAATTTTCAAACTATAAAAGGCTATTTTCATATTTTCAAGCTCATAAGAGGCGAGCTAGGCCGCATTTAAGGCTGCGCCCAACGCGAACCCACACGCTATTCTTTGGCGCAGTGCTTAACTCCTCGCCTATCACTCCGAAGCTTTTTGGTTCGAGTCCCCTCAGAGGCAAAATTTTTGCTTTTCATTAGATTTAGCCTAAAATTGCACATTTTACTTAAAATTCATATCTAAACTGATTCTTCTTTTTTTCCAGTTGACCCCAACGACCTTCTGGCTGAGATCCACACCAACAAGGAGGGAGAGTTCGAGCTCTACGGAGAGGAGGACGAGGTCGGCAAAATCGAGCCCTTCATCCGCATCCACCACAGCTGCAAGGTCAAGCAGGTTGGTCGACATTTTAAATGACTAAATGGTGGAATTGCGATTACTGTTGCGAACTTATCACTTTCCTCCGAGTGGTGGCTTCGCGCGGAGTAAAACGCAGGCGTGCGATTCAGGCTTAGGTGTTCCTATGGTGCAATAGGTAGGCTCTTCCTTCATAACGCCGAGGTCGAGGGATTGGATCCCGGCTGCGGCAAAACTTTTGCTTTTGTAATTTTACATCGTAAAATGACATTTTAGGGCTGCACCCGCATCGCTGACTACACCGTCCCCCAGGAGAAGATCGGAGACACCTACGACATGACCTACGTCACCCTCGACATCGTCGTCCACGGAGAGAAGGAAAAATGCTAGATTTCCAAAAGAACAACTGTAAATAACAGAGAAATATATTCAAAGTAATAAACAACTTTATCTGTACAAATATATATGTGGGATATCTAATCGGGGGATATGTTGGCGCTCCAGGCGCTTTTCATATTGCCTCCAGGTTGATTGACCCGTTGAGGCCCGGATTCAGGTCCATTTCCTCTACCCGTTCGACAGGAAAAACGTTTACCTGAAAGTGGAAAAGTTGATTTTAATAATGAAATTTGAATTTTACTTTGGAATCGTTTCTTTGGAGAGTTTCTGAGGAGCCTGTGGCCATCACGGAAACCGTGTCCAGACGCTTCTGGAAAGGCGGAGGTTGGAAAAGGAAAGGCAGGCAGAGAGATAGAGATGGACAGAGAGAGAGAGAGAGAGAGAGAGAGAGAGAGAGAGAGAGCATGTGCATAGGGAAAGAGAGAAACTGACATTTCTTATTGGAGTGTTTGCCTCCTCTATAGTGTCCAACCCTCTCATTCTGTTCTCGAACTGAAAAAAGCATAGATTTTCTTTGAAGCCCAGTATCTCTCTCTATCTCTCTCTTTTTCTCTTGCACAATGCGGTGGCTTATATAACGACATCCCTTGGCGGCGCCGATTTGGTACGGGTGCGCGCCGCAAAGATTTGAGGGGCTGCAGACCAAAGCACGGTCGGCGGCTGGTCTCCCTGTTGCCGTCTCTCTCTCTCTCTCTCTCTCTCTCTCTCTCTCTCTCTCTCTCTCTCTCCCTCACCTGTTGCATGGTCTCATCTGTCCTCGCAACCGTTCCAGTTCCTCTCTTTTTATCATCTTTCTTTTTATCTCCCTTCTCCAAATCAGTTTCTTGCTTCTTCGGAGTGTCCTTCTTCGCCTCATGTACTTTTTTCTTCGACGGAGGCGTCATTTTTGCTTTTGTCATGTTACTGAAACCAAGAAATCGTTGAAAAACTAGAAATTACTCACTCTTCGAAGTTATCCAACTCTCTTTGCCTTTCGTCTCTTCCCTCTCTGTGTCGGACTTGATCCCTGCGACATCTCACCATCCAGAGAATGAGGCAGGAGATGGACATTGTGACACATACGAGGACGATTACACCAACTGAGACCACCTGAAAGAGAAATATCTCACTAACGCCCTCACTCACTCATTCACTCACTCACTCACTCACTCACTCACTCACTCACTCACTCACTCACTCACTCACTCACTCACTCACTCACTCACTCACTCACTCACTCACTCACTCACTCACTCACTCACTCACTCACTCACTCACTCACTCACTCACTCACTCACTCACTCACTCACTCACTCACTCACTCATACACTCATACACTCACACACTCACACACTCACACACTCACACACTCACACACTCACACACTCACTCACTCATACACTCACACACTCACACACTCACACACTCACACACTCACACACTCACACACTCACTCACTCATACACTCACACACTCACACACTCACACACTCACACACTCACACACTCACACACTCACACACTCACACACTCACACACTCACACACTCACACACTCACACACTCACACACTCACACACTCACACACTCACACACTCACACACTCACACACTCACACACTCACACACTCACACACTCACACACTCACACACTCACACACTCACACACTCACACACTCACACACTCACACACTCACACACTCACACACTCACACACTCACACACTCACACACTCACACACTCACACACTCACACACTCACACACTCATCCACTCATCCACTCTCACACACTCACACACTCACACACTCACCTCTTGAGACAATTCGAAAGAAGCCATGGCGGCTGAATCTGAAACAGGGGATTGATTAAGCTCTTTCGAAAAAAGTTTCCCGGATGAAACATTCGGTAGGTGATAAATTATTAGAGGGGCGACACAAAGGGCCCAAATGAGGCCCGGAATGAGTAAGTGAAAGGAAGAGATTTATTTTTCCAAGGGTGTTCTGTTTCCCTTTCGCAGATTGTGTCTTCTTACATGCCCGGAGCTCATAAAGGAGGTGAATACCAAATTTTCCGTTTTTGGCACGTGTTGCAATACGCACTATTTTTAGAATGGACTTCTGAGTGGAAAAAATATCAAATGCCCCAATAGATTGCAAGATTAGGAAATCAAAAAATATAAAAACTTATTGGGAGCTCTTGAAAAAAAAATTGTGCGCACCCGAAACTAGCGCCGTGAAAGCAATGTGCTAACTCAATTTTTTATGTTGAGTTCGTTGGTGCAATTCGCGTGCCCAATTAAGACGCAGTTTCTGAGAGAATCGACCATCGCCACAATACATTTGGACAGAAAAATTCAAAGTGGTCCTAGCGAACCCAAATTTTTTGTGGTAGCTATCTAGGGACCAATAGTAACAAAAACGATCATGAAAACCGATTATCGATTTTCGGGTCGGAGTACGGTAGTTGACCCCCGGGGTACTGTAACTACCCTCAAACTTGAGAAAACTTCATGTTTCAGGTATGGAAATGTTGCAAATTTTACGCTGGCAAACATTGTAATTTAAACAAACTTCGATTTCCTATGTTGGGAAAAAGTTAGGTCCCAAAACATCTTTCAGAAATAACATAAACTGCTTTTTCTCGAGAATGACAAATTTATACCTCGCAGTTTTTCAATATGTTGTTAAGCTATCTTTTTTACCTAGTATTCTTTGGTTTCCGGTTGCTAATCACAGACATGCCGGTTAGCACAGTCAAAAGAATAGCGCGCGGCGCAACTTCGGGGGCCGATTTCGGCGCATTTAACCCGCATTTCGTTTGAAACATTCATCCGCGCACCCCTCAATTATGCCCAAAATTGACTGAAAACGGCTTTTATTGATATCAACATGATAATTTCTGCTAAATTGACAAATGAATCAACAAATAAACTTTTTTCACCTTTTTGGAGTACCTAGTTCGTCGAAAACACTCAAAATATTAAAAATTTTAGCAATCTGAACATTCAAAAACTTTTTTGTGATTTTATAAAATTAACATATATTTTAAAAGCATAAAAACAAAGGATTCTTGGTCAGTTTAGCAGAAATTAGCCGGCAATGCCGTTTTCAGTCATTTTTTGGCGTCATTGAGGGGCGCGCGGATAAATGTTTCAACCGAAATGCGGGTCAAACGCGCCGAAATCGGCTCCTGAAGGTGCGCCGCGCGCTATTCTTTTGGCTGTGCTAACCGCCATGTCTGTGATTAGCAACCGGAAACCAAAGAATACTAGGTAAAAAAGATAGCTTAACAACATATTGAAAAACTGCGAGGTATAAATTTGTCATTCTCGAGAAAAAGCAGTTTATGTTATTTCTGAAAGATGTTTTGGGACCTAACTTTTTCCCAACATAGGAAATCGAAGTTTGTTTAAATTACAATGTTTGCCAGCGTAAAATTTGCAACATTTCCATACCTGAAACATGAAGTTTTCTCAAGTTTGAAGGTAGTTACAGTACCCCGGGGGTCAACTACCGTGCTCCGACCCAAAAATCGATAATCGGTTTTCATGATCGTTTTTGTTACTATTGGTCCCTAGATAGCTACCACAAAAAAATTTGGGCTCGCTAGGACCACTTTGAATTTTTCTGTCCAAATGTATTTTCAGTCTCTCAGAAATCGCGTCTTAAAAAACTCGAATAAGAGACCGAGAGATTGAGAGAGAACATAGAGAGAGATACAGAGAGACAGAGTGACAGAGAGACAGAGAGACAGAGCAAGAGAGAAAGGTGTTGAGAGAGATAGAAGAGATAAGCAGAGAAATGGATAGAGATAGATTTGAAATATAGAGAAAAAGAATATAGAGTGTAAGAACAAGACACATTTAAGAAGAAAAATAATCATAGAGAGAGATAATGAGAGAAAGAAAAGGGAGAGAGGTGTAAAAAAGTGAACTCCAACCACCCAGGGCTAAAATAAAGTAACCGTCGTAATCCGCTATGAATCTGAAGCGGATCCTCCGTCTCATCCCTGAGGATACAACGGCTGAGCCGAACAGCGTGTCGTCCCGGGAATGAAACCGAGAAACGAGCGGCCATCTGCCGGAGACGGCAGCTGGCCACTGCCGTTTACGGCGGCCGCATTCCACAAAGAAATTAATCGCTCCGGCGCCACAGGTGGAAATGCCTGGGAATGCATACTTTAAAGGACTGTTTCGCCAACTTTTTAAAGTGATAGCTTAGTGATTTTGAATTGAAATGTTTCAGAAAATCGGGAAAAAACACAAGCGGCTGTCATTAAGAGCCACTGAGCGGCTCTCACCTACCTGGAGGAGGCTCAGCGCAGGAACAGAGTTTTTTTCATTAGTTGATGGAGGATGAGCTCATGGCGACGTAGAGGGATCACGTGGTACGGTAGCTGTGTGGTGTGACAGCAGGGTGGTTGATGATACAGCTGTTGCTGCCAGCCGGAAGGACGAGAAACCGTACGAAAAGTAGCGACGACGCGCGATGAATAGACGACAATGGGGCAGCGGAGAACGGCGTGGAGAATGGATCTGGAAACGGAAGGAATTTAAGAGAGAGAGATAGAGAGAGAGAGAGAGAGAGAGAGAGAGAGAGAGAAGGACAGAA
>OZ059905.1:4787054-4849554 GCA_964057215.1 Oscheius myriophilus
TGCGGCGATGCTGGTGCTCGAAATCTCTCTCTCTCTCTCTCTCTCTCCCTCTGTCTCTCTCTCTCTGCATGTTTGGTAGCATTGCCGTACAAACCTATCATTTTGGATCCGTTCTGCTTATTGTGAAGCTTTTGGAAAGGTGACTGGAGAGAAGAACAAAGAGGCGAGGAGATGACGAGTCGGATCGGACAGCTGCGGCCGGACGCGGGCATGGAACGCAAAAAAGGTTGGGAACGCTCCGAAAACGAGAGATAGAGGGGGTTGAAAGAGGAGATGTCTCTTTGTCTCTCTGTCTCTCTGTCTCTCTGTCTCTCTGTCTCTCTGTCTCTCTGTCTCTCTGTCTCTCTGTCTCTCTGTCTTTCTGTCTCTCTGTCTCTCTGTCTCTCTGTCTCTCTGTCTCTCTGTCTCTCTGTCTCTCTGTCTCTCTGTCTCTCTGTCTCTCTGTCTCTCTGTCTCTCTGTCTCTCTGTCTCTCTGTCTCTCTGTCTCTCTGTCTCTCTGTCTCTCTGTCTCTCTGTCTCTCTGTCTCTCTGTCTCTCTGTCTCTCTGTCTCTCTGTCTCTCTGTCTCTCTGTCTCTATGTCTCTATGTCTCTCTGTCTCTCTGTCTTTCTGTCTCTTTCTCTCTTTCTCTCTCTCTCTCTCTCTCTCTCTCTCTCTCTCTTTCTCTATAAAACTGCCATAAGTTTAAATATTTATTAACAGAGATCATCCACCAATGCAGGTCCTGAGTTGGGGAACGAGAGCGGGGAACTTGGCTTGAACTTCGTGGATAACCTGGTTTCCACATGCTTCACTGAAGCAGGTCTGAAAAACATGGATTATCTTCATGTAAAAGAGAAATAGTAGAGTGAGAGAGAGGAGAGAGAGAGAGAGAGAGAGAGAGAGAGAGAAAGAGAGAAAACCAACCTGAAGATGAGCCTTGATGGCGGCGGTATTAGGGTTATTTCTCGGCAAGTACTTATTCAAGCACTGCTCTCCTCGCCGTTTTAGAATTTTCTGCTGTTTCAGGGTCAACTAAAAACAATAATTTTGTTTCCAAGTTACAAAATAACGAGTTATGTTATTAGAACAAAGAAAAATATTTACCTTAGGAAGCTGTGCATCGACGACGACGACGGCTACAAGAACGAAGAGGGCGACTAGGAAGGAGAGTCTCATTTCTGGCTGTATGGGTGGCAGGGCGCCGTCTTTTAAACTAGGCGCCACTACCAGTTTCCGCGACCCGCCCACAGATAAAGAAACGCTAAATTTTCCCTTGGCGAACTGGAAAGTTTATCGTTTTCTTATGTGTATGAACCTGTATTGATGTTGTGAATCATAGAAAAAACAAGGAGCTTGTTAGAGAGAGAGAGACAGAGAGGTGTGTGTGTGTGTGTGTGTGTGTGTGTGTGTGTGTGTGTGTGTGTGTGTGAGCTGACAGAGATAGAGACAAACCAGAGAGTCAAGCCATCAGAGAGACAGCTGGAGAGATTAAGAGAGTCTCAGAGTTATTCAGAAAGAGAGAGAGAGAGTGAGATAGAGAGAGAAACAGAGAAACAAAGAAGCAATCAGAGAAACAACCGCTAAGAGATCTAGGTATAGATATTAAAGGGAGTGAGCCAGAAAATGGATTCAAAACTCGCATTGAACGCGCGAAATTTGCGATTTTGCGCTAACAGGAATTTTTGGACTTTGATACACAAAAGTGTGATTTTAATATTAAAACCAACATTTTTGGAACAATTCGGATCTTGTTTTTGCATTTGCGCGTCTTAAGCTGTGATTCCATAGTTGTTATCTCAATCGAATTAACAAAACCTCAAGGTTTACAAGAGAAAGGTCACAGATTGAAGAAATCGCCCAAATGTGAACCGGTTTCTCGAGGTAGTCGACCACCTGTTAGCCGAATGACGAGATAAAAGAACGCCAACCTACGTCAGTTCTCTGTTTTTGTCGTTACTGTTAAACCATGTGATGGGCACAATTTTACACTTTTTACACAGAAAGAAGGGCAAGTGGAAGATGAAAAAAAAAGTAGATTGAAAGGGTATTGTGGTGAATTCTAAAAAAGGTAACGTAAGAGTATATTTCCTAGAATTGGGTGTGTTTTGGGGTGTTAAGATCTTATTTCGCTAGGTTCTTGAAGGTCGTCCAATGTTTGGGACCTAAGGGCTCTAAGGAGCTTACCTTAGACAGATTGTGACTGTAAGGATGCTCAAGGAACCGCCTTACCCCCTCAATAACCGTCGAATATATGTTAGAATTAACTCTATATGTGTCTTATGTTCGTTAAAACCTTAGTGGTTACGGTTGAATGTAGCTTTCAAGTTTACGGAGTGGTTAAGGCCTTAAGAGTCCCGATTCGGTGATTTCCTTTTTTTCTAAAGGGTTTTAACCTAAGCTGTTCAGAACTTATTTCTTAAGGTTCTTAAGATGCGAAATCTTTTCAGCCTAAGACATTCTTTACCGAATACCTTAGATCTACCTAAACTGTAAGGGTTCTTAAAGAACCGTTTTTACAGTTAACTTTCAATTTGTTATTAAGGCTTTAAGTTCACTACGTTAAAAAGACGCCCTTAAAGTTTTAGCAGCTTAAGACTCATTATTGATAGATTTTTTTTTGGCTTAAGGTTTCACCCAATGTTCAGAACCCTTGCAGTCCATTTAGGCCTTAAGTATGTTAGATTTCAAGCTTGGAAAACCTTAGAGTAACATGCTTGAGTGTTAAGGTTCTAAGCAAGTTTTAAGGTTGTTTCGGTTTAAGAGTTATCAGTAGAGTTAGTCTCCCTTAGAATTTATTTGATAGAGTAAACTCTATTTATGCTATTATGACGTTAAGTTCGTTGAAGTGGTAGTCCTTACGGTTAAATTACGTTTTTTTTTGGGGATTTTTATTAAGGCTCACGACTACTAGCTTTTTTGTTTGAGTCTCTTACATACAGCTTACTTCAAGCTAGCTCTTAAAGAAATCTTGCTGTTCATTCAGGCCCTAAGTGCGTTAGATGACAAGTTTGGGGAATCTTAGAGTCAGCATTAGGGTTTTAGGTAGGTTTTAAAAGTCTTACGTGTTTAGGTTGTGTTATTGTTCAGTAAGGTTAATGTGGTTTAGAAATCCAATCCTGCCTAACCCTTAGTAACCTAACACTGTTTGTTAAAGTAAATTTGCTGTGTGCTCTTAAGGCCTTAAGATTCATAATTCATAGTTCAAGTAGTTCATAGTTCCTTTGCTTCAAGTTCGTGAGGGACTCCAAGCGTTTAGGGTTAAGACCTTAACGAAGTTTTATGGTTCTTACGATGTTAATGTTGTTTTTGTTGTTCAACTGGGTTGATGTTCCAAGTTTAAAGTCTACCAACCCTTGTTCCATGGCGTCCGACGCCTTGTTTTCAACACATTTGAAATCGATAGCGTCTGTTTCACCCCTGTTGTAATCATAGTGGTTGTGTTTTTCAACCCGGAACAATGATCATTTATTGCAGCAGAGCAGCTGACTTGGGCTGTGGTGAAGGTTGGAATTGATTCTTTCGGTTAACGGACTTAGGGCCTAAACGAAGACCAGCGTGATACCGACTGGGCCAAGGAACTCCGTAAACTAGAGTATCCAGGCCCCATTGTATGGAGGCACGTGCCACAGCCTTGTGCTCACGAAAAACTGAATTCCTTGGTTTTCAAGGCCATTAGGCAGTTTCATCTCCCATAAAGTTAAACTGCATACAATCCAATACACTATAGCTGTCGCCAAACCGAAATCTTATGCTAATTGCGGAAACATGCCAACCATGCTCTGTCGACAATGATTAGAATACGAATTTCCAATATCGACAGAGCATCACTTGAACATTCTAATTTTACTGGCACGATTCCAATTTGGCGACAGCTATACTGATGGTGAATAGAAAATTTCAAAAATAAAAATAGAGCAAGTATTAAGACACCGTCTCTGGAAAACGTGCGCATGCCACTGTGTTAGAAATTGGTCATAGTCTCAGAATTAGCTCGAATATGGTCAATCCTCGGGCCGGGCCGGCCCGTTTCGGTCCGTCTACTCGGACCACCTAGTTCAACTTTCACCCACGCGGCCAAGGTTCGATACCTGGCGGGGCACTTTGTTTTTGCTTATATAGAATTAGTTTAAATGGGGGATATAAGTATTATAAAAGTGTTTGTGGTGGAATAAATGAAACTTCCTACTAAACAATAAAACAAGCTTTGAAAAATTCTTACAAACGAAGAGTCTTAACACTTATTTGTACAGTAATAAGGTATTTAAGGTCTTAAGCCTAAGTTCTCTAATTGATATTTACTTCAAAATCCCACTGGCGCCGCCCACTTTTTTATTCAATGTGTCACGCCCTGCCTAGCTCTGGGTGGTCTTCTTCTAAGCAGCCAGTCCGGGGGAAACCAGATCCCTGAACCTCTGAAGAGCTTGGTCCCACTTGCCCTTGTCCTTCGACCTCATCTGAAGAAACTTTCTTCCTCTTAAGGCCTTAAACCTTACCATAAGGTAGTAGGCCAGCATGTTGTAAATATTGGCGTAGTGAAGCTTGTCCGGAATGAACATCGCCCGCTGCTTCCTCATTGCTACAATAACATCAACCACGTTGTTGTAGGTTCCCGAAGTGATCCTCCTTCCGAGGATAGAAACGGCAGCCATGAGGCAGGAACGACCGGTTCCAGAGGCACTGACAGCCACGATCGGACCAGGCTGAAATGGAAAATCTTAAGACTAAAGGTCAAATATGAACTTTAGAAGCATTAGGGTGTTAAGGCCTTAAATTATGATGCCCTCCTTTACTTTTACTAACAGTATCTTAAAGGTTTGTCCAGTCAGAAGGTAAGGTAAGGAAGGTAGGGGTGTTGAGGTAGTTAAGGTATGTAGGATTGAGAAGGCACCTAACCGTAAGATAGGTAGAGCAGCTAAGGTAGGTAAAGTAAGTAAGATAGCTAAGGTAGGTAGGGAAGCTAAAGTAGTTAAGGTGTTAGAGTAGCTAAGACAGCTAAAGTAGCTAAGGTAGCTAAGCTGGTAGGGTAGGTAGGCTAGCTTAGATAGTAGGGTAGCTAAGGTTAGTTACGAAGCTGAAAGGAAAATCAACTTAAGATTAAAGGTCTAATATGAATTTTAGGATTATTTGGCTCTTAGGGCCCCAAGGAAAAAGTAGGGTACAAAAGCAAAGAATGTTACAAAGATAACGATAAGCTGGGCAGGGTAGGTAACGTAGGTAACGGATCTTTGGAGGGTAGAGAAACTAAGGTGGAAGGGCAGCTAAGGTAACTAAGGTAGTTAGGGTAGTTAAGGTAGCTAAGGTAAGTAGGGTAGCTAAGATAGCTTAGGTAGACAAGGTTGCTAGTATAGATAAGGTAGCTAAGGTGGTAGGGTAGCTAAGGTAACAAAGGTAGTTAGGGTAGTTTAGGCAGCTAAGGCAGGGTAGTTAAGGTAGCTAACTTACGTAAATACGATAGCTATAGCTGCCACCAAACGGGCATCATGCCAATTTCGTGCCTTCATTCTCTGTTGATGCTGTTTTGGATTACGATGTAATGCTAATCTAATATCGACAGAGAATAACGGCACGAAATTGGCATGGTGCCCGCTTGGCGATAGTTATATGGTATAATATAGGTAGAGCAGCTAAGATAGCTATAGGCAGCTAAAGCTAAGGGGGGCTACGTTGGCAGGGTTGCTAAGGTTGCTAAAGTGGTAAAGTAGCTAAGGTAAATAAGGTAGGTAAGATACCCATACCCAAGGTAAGTAGGGTACCTAAGGTTGGTAAGATAGCTAAGTAAGCCAAAATGGTTGGATAGCTAAGAGATCTGCGGTGGCAGGGTTGCTAAGGTAGCTAAGGTAGTTAGATGGCTAAGATGAATAGGGTAGCTAAGAAAGCTAAGGTAGATAGGGTTCCTAGTGTAGGTAGGGTAGTTAAGGTGTTAGAGTAAGTAGGGTTGGTAGGGTATATAGAAAAGAAAAGACAGCTATGGTAGGTTACGACGCTAAGCTGTGTAGGGTGGACAAGGTTGGGTAGGTAGATTAGGTAAGCCAGCTAAGGAAAATAGGGATGTTTGGGTAGCTAAGGTAACTAAGATACCTTTAGGCCTTGACACCGTAAACCCCCTAAAAGCCTTACAAAACCTTACCTCCAGTTTGTGCATGTGCTGCAGGATCTTAGCGCAGGTGAGGCTGTTGTTCATGTCGCCCTTGTTCCATCCGATGCTCCAGACGACCTTCGTGCTCACAGAGTTCGAGTTTCCCTCGGGCAACACATCGAGAGTGAGGATAGTAAGAACTCCATCCTGTTCGACCTTCTTGTTGCTCACGTACATCTTCCCAAAGTACTTGTAGTCGGCCTTCTTCTCGGGGAAGAACTCGTCGTACTGCTTGTTTCCATTATCAAAGGCCGGCCCAAGGACCAGCACCATCGGGGCCTGTTGCTCAAACACCATTCTCCAGAAGATCTCCTGGTTGTCCTTCGGCAGCTGGGCAATGACCCATTTGCGGTCATCCTGAGAAAAAACATTGAACTATGTCTTCTGGAACACTAACCGCCTCCAGGGTGATCCTATTGCAGTGGATGAAGCCTCCTTTGGACTTCAACGTCGTCTGCTCAATGCAGGGGATGTTGGGGTCATTGGAGTTCTTCAGCTGGTCTTCGGCCACGCAAGCTCCAGGATCCACGCCGTTGATTGTCTCAAACTCAGTAGTACACTGCTCAATGGCTGGAAGAGAGAGGGTTAGAGACAGAGACAGAGATAGAGACAGAGACAGAGACAGAGACAGAGACAGAGATAGAGACAGAGACAGAGATAGAGACAGAGACAGAGACAGAGACAGAGACAGAGACAGAGACAGAGACAGAGACAGAGACAGAGACAGAGATAGAGACAGAGACAGAGACAGAGACAGAGATAGAGACAGAGACAGAGATAGAGACAGAGACAGAGACAGAGACAGAGACAGAGACAGAGACAGAGACAGAGACAGAGACAGAGACAGAGACAGAGACAGAGACAGAGACAGAGACAGAGACAGAGACAGAGACAGAGACAGAGACAGAGACAGAGACAGAGATAGAGACAGAGACAGAGACAGAGACAGAGACAGAGACAGAGACAGAGACAGAGACAGAGACAGAGACAGAGACAGAGACAGAGACAGAGACAGAGACAGAGACAGAGACAGAGAAAGAGACAGAGACAGAGACAGAGACAGAGACAGAGACAGAGACAGAGACAGAGACAGAGACAGAGACAGAGACAGAGACAGAGACAGAGACAGAGACAGAGACAGAGACAGAGACAGAGACAGAGACAGAGACAGAGACAGAGACAGAGACAGAGACAGAGACAGAGACAGAGACAGAGACAGAGACAGAGACAGAGACAGAGACAGAGACAGAGACAGAGACAGAGACAGAGACAGAGACAGAGACAGAGACAGAGACAGAGACAGAGACAGAGACAGAGACAGAGACAGAGACAGAGACAGAGACAGAGGCAGAGGCAGAGGCAGAGGCAGAGGCAGAGGCAGAGGCAGAGGCAGAGGCAGAGGCAGAGACAGAGGCAGAGGCAGAGGCAGAGGCAGAGGCAGAGGCAGAGGCAGAGGCAGAGGCAGAGACAGAGACAGAGACAGAGACAGAGACAGAGACAGAGACAGAGACAGAGACAGAGACAGAGACAGAGACAGAGACAGAGACAGAGACAGAGACAGAGACAGAGACAGAGACAGAGACAGAGACAGAGACAGAGACAGAGGCAGAGGCAGAGGCAGAGGCAGAGGCAGAGACAGAGACAGAGACAGAGGCAGAGGCAGAGGCAGAGGCAGAGGCAGAGACAGAGACAGAGACAGAGACAGAGGCAGAGGCAGAGGCAGAGGCAGAGACAGAGACAGAGACAGAGACAGAGACAGAGATAGAGACAGAGACAGAGATAGAGACAGAGACAGAGACAGAGACAGAGACAGAGACAGAGACAGAGACAGAGACAGAGACAGAGACAGAGACAGAGACAGAGACAGAGACAGAGACAGAGACAGAGACAGAGACAGAGACAGAGACAGAGACAGAGACAGAGACAGAGACAGAGACAGAGACAGAGACAGAGACAGAGACAGAGACAGAGACAGAGACAGAGACAGAGACAGAGACAGAGACAGAGACAGAGACAGAGACAGAGACAGAGACAGAGACAGAGACAGAGACAGAGACAGAGACAGAGACAGAGACAGAGACAGAGACAGAGACAGAGACAGAGACAGAGACAGAGACAGAGACAGAGACAGAGACAGAGACAGAGACAGAGACAGAGACAGAGACAGAGACAGAGACAGAGACAGAGACAGAGACAGAGACAGAGACAGAGACAGAGACAGAGACAGAGACAGAGACAGAGACAGAGACAGAGACAGAGACAGAGACAGAGACAGAGACAGAGACAGAGACAGAGACAGAGACAGAGACAGAGACAGAGACAGAGACAGAGACAGAGACAGAGACAGAGACAGAGACAGAGACAGAGACAGAGACAGAGACAGAGACAGAGACAGAGACAGAGACAGAGACAGAGACAGAGACAGAGACAGAGACAGAGACAGAGACAGAGACAGAGACAGAGACAGAGACAGAGACAGAGACAGAGACAGAGACAGAGACAGAGACAGAGACAGAGACAGAGACAGAGACAGAGACAGAGACAGAGACAGAGACAGAGACAGAGACAGAGACAGAGACAGAGACAGAGACAGAGACAGAGACAGAGGCAGAGGCAGAGGCAGAGGCAGAGGCAGAGACAGAGACAGAGACAGAGACAGAGACAGAGGCAGAGGCAGAGGCAGAGGCAGAGACAGAGACAGAGACAGAGACAGAGGCAGAGGCAGAGGCAGAGACAGAGACAGAGACAGAGACAGAGACAGAGACAGAGACAGAGACAGAGATAGAGACAGAGACAGAGACAGAGACAGAGACAGAGACAGAGACAGAGACAGAGACAGAGACAGAGACAGAGACAGAGACAGAGACAGAGACAGAGACAGAGACAGAGACAGAGACAGAGACAGAGACAGAGACAGAGACAGAGACAGAGACAGAGACAGAGACAGAGACAGAGACAGAGACAGAGACAGAGACAGAGACAGAGACAGAGACAGAGACAGAGACAGAGACAGAGACAGAGACAGAGACAGAGACAGAGACAGAGACAGAGACAGAGACAGAGACAGAGACAGAGACAGAGACAGAGACAGAGACAGAGACAGAGACAGAGACAGAGACAGAGACAGAGACAGAGACAGAGACAGAGACAGAGACAGAGACAGAGACAGAGACAGAGACAGAGACAGAGACAGAGACAGAGACAGAGACAGAGACAGAGACAGAGACAGAGACAGAGACAGAGACAGAGACAGAGACAGAGACAGAGACAGAGACAGAGACAGAGACAGAGACAGAGACAGAGACAGAGACAGAGACAGAGACAGAGACAGAGACAGAGACAGAGACAGAGACAGAGACAGAGACAGAGACAGAGACAGAGACAGAGACAGAGACAGAGACAGAGAGACTCACTCAAGTTCACGAAGTGTGAGAGGAAGAGGAGAGTTCCCTTCATAGCCTCAGGCGGCAGTTCGGGCAGCTTCAGTCCCGCCGCCAGAGCCAGCTCCTCCCTCGACGGCTCCTCCGCCGGCGGTTTGCCCATCCTCGACGGTTCGTTCTTCTTCTTCTGCGTCTTGGCGGCCTTCTTCTTTCCCTTCGTCGACTTGGTAGATTTATCCGCTCCGTCGCTCTTCTTCTGCTTCTTCTTCTTCATGCTCCGCATGGAGCCGCCGATGTTGTCCTTCTTCTTCTGGTCAGCCATGACTGCGAATGAGCGGAGAGGGCGAGGAAATGGGCTTTATACCCTCCTCCTCACGTAACTCCACGTAACTCAGCCTTACTCCACGTGTCCCCCACCCTCAACATTACTGCCATTGGGTTTTATGTAATTTTTTTGGTTTGTGGTCGAATTATTGCATATTTTTGTCGCATATTATCACCCAGAAAAAAGGTGAAAGTTCGCATTAAAAACTAAATTTTGTTCTAAATCCCCATGTCTTTAGTTTGTATGTTTCTATTTTATGTTATATGTTCAATTTGTTGTAACTCAAAAGGAGGGTACGCGCGCCAACGGCGCGCACCCTCCTGGTCTGCGGCCTGCGGCCGCAGATTCATGGCCTACGGCCATTCATTACTCGTCCTTCGGCCATGAAGCACGTGAAACTCGGCCTACGGCCGACCTCACCCTCCTCTCGGGGGGAAATGAACGCGTGAACTTCCGCTGATCCACTACACACACACAGACACACACGGTAGCGTTTTATTATAAGGGATGATTCGAAAAGAAATCTACATTTACGACTGTTTTCCATAATTTATTTGTTGAATTTTTCCGTTTTCAAGCCGTCTTGTTTTGTTTCAAGTTACAACGGCCCGACAAGCCGTATTTTTATTTTATGTCTTATTTATATAATAAAGCATTCACAAAAATAATTTGAATTTTTAAAATGAATAAAAATGAAGAATTCCCCCTTAATTTCATGCCTGAGACCTCCATAATTATTCGCGTCCTTGGGGTCCGCAATCGCTTTCGCTTTGGGTCCCGCCGCGATCTTCGCCGAGAACACGCGCGTCCTTTTATTATTTGAATTTCGGCTAGGCGCAGCAAACGCTTTTTTGTTGTAAAAATGCCGATTTCGCTTTTATTTTTAGGCTTTTATTGATTTTTCATTTAGTTTACGGTTTGGTGACGCTGAAATACAGTCGCAATTTGTTTATTTGTTGTTTGCTTCGCTATTTTCGGACGTATGCTTTTGATTGTGTTTTCTGACATGTTGGTTTATTAAATCCCTGTTTTCAGATAATGGTTAGGATTAAGCCTCAGGGTAGGCACTACCAACCTTCCTCATCGAACACACCGAACGGCATGTTCAATTCGCCGCACACGGCCGGCGCCGGAGTCAAGGTTCGCGTCACTCAGACGCACACCACGAGGGAATTCGAAATGCAGGCCCCGTAAGTCTTTTTGTTTATTATTTACATTTTATGACCTTATTTTACAATAAAACATACAAAAATTTCAGTATGGACAAGTTCTTCGGTCGCAGCAGCAGCAGCGGAAAGGCGGCCCTACAGGACAGGAGCAACAACCACACACCTCTTCAGAAGCCACGTCTCTCCCACATCAGCGGCGATTTGTAAGTTTTGTTTTGTAATTTTGTATTATGTTTATCGATTTTTAGTGAAGACTCCCCGCAAAGTGGCCCTGCCAATCCCTACGCCCAGATGCGCAATGGCCCCGTTATTCAGGTAAGATTTATGGAAATTTGAGTCATCTACGGCTTGATTCCGCGTTAATCGTTGCGGGACCAGTAAAATTATGGAGTTGAGCCATGTAAACTTGGCACAATGCCAAGTTCGATAAATCAAATTGTCACATTGGCAAGTTGTCATTGAAATTGCGTCAATTTAATTGAATAGTTGTATCTGAACCTGAAGTATCGATTTTTCGTTTTAAAAGCTGCGAAATGACGAATCTCTCTATTGCAAATGTTTTTATTGGGTCATACACACGCCTATTCCACAGAAAATCGTTCTAAGACCGTATCGATCGATTTCGCCCGTTCTACGCTAGAATCTTTCGTTGCGAGATGCGAAAACGAACAAATTGTTGTGAAATTGAACTTCAATTCCCAATTTCAGGAGGTGACGAGCGATGAGGACGATATAGATGGATATGAGTCGGGTCCGGAGCAAATGAGGTTCTCCAGAGGCATTTCAGCACTCGCAGACGACGCAGATGGCTATGAATCCGGGACACAGCCCCTCGTCATGCCCTCAAAACACAGAGGAGTCGTTCAGACGTGAGTTATTTAAAAAAAAATATCTTTTTTAATGCGATTAATGTGGAAAATATTATCAACACTGTGGCTGTGGTACAAATGTGAGACGGCAAACACGCAAAAGGTCTCAAAAATTACCATGGGACAAAAAGTGTGAGGCCTTTGTTAACTTTATTGTTAGCACTCAAATATGCCCTTCTACAGCCAATTACGTTGCGTAGACAGCCTGAGTATCCTATATAGCTTACGTTACTCAAGATACAACATCAAAACTGTGGCACTTTGTGACGAAGTGGCTGTGGCGTGAACTAATTTCTCTTTTGATGCATTTTTGGATCACTTTTTTGGACTTGGTCAGTTTTACAACTTTTTTAATTTTATAAAGTGGCTTTCATTGGGTTAAAGTGGAAAAAACCGCACAAATATTAACATATTAAATGTTCTCACTGTTTCTTTTATGCCAAAACTACTTTGTCACAACGTGCCAATATTTTAATGTTGTTCCTAGAGAAGTATCGGATACTCAGGCCGGTTACGCAGCCAAATCGTCAAAAGTAGATTTGTCGATAAGTTTGCAGCGTTACATTCATTTGGTTCAACAATACACCCAATCATAGTTGGGCAAGTCAGCGCGGGTGTCAGTTTTGCGACAGCTTCTTCTATTACAAAGAGTTTTCAAAATTAGCGACGGGCCCCCTTCGTTTACCAAATTCGTCGAAAACTTGAAATTGCGACGGCCTCACCGCCGCATATAGAGGAGCTTGGCAATATATGCGCCCAATAAGCTCGGTTTGAACTTGTGCCAGTCAGTTGGCACTGAAAAATACTACTGGCCTGTTTAAAAATGGTAAAACTTTGCTACCGACATGCGTTCGCTCCAGAAATTACCACATTTTCAAATGAAGGTTTGTAAAAAATTTCCTACCCCTCGCCGCAAAAGCCAAACGGCTGGCAGTTTAAACGACTGTCTGGACATTTTCAATTGAAACTTTTGTCAAAAAAAGATTTTTTCCACCCGAAATTTGGCGAGAAAGAGGGAAGGAATTTGCACTGTCCGCTAAAATCTGCCGAAGCTCGGAAAGGTGCCGCTACGATTTCTGAGAAATTGTCCGCGCCTTCTTTACATTTTTAAAGGTTTTTGAGTGATCGTTCCGATAAACACGACAAGGGCACACAAACTCCCAATTTTCGTTCATGGAACGTTTCAAGAATTTGAAGAATGCTCCACACGGGATGTCAGTTTGTAGTGCTCAAATACGAACAGTCTGTAGTGCTCAAAATTTGAGCCTCAAATACGCCGCATGTGACCAAAAGTCCTGCCGTCGACGTATTTGATTTTTGGGGTGATAAGCTACAATTTCCCATACTTCACATTTTCTCACCTATTCCCAATTTTCAGGCCCTCTCTGTCGCGAAAAGGGCGAATCGGAGTGCCTACGAAGAAGCCCCGGGCGACCTACAAATCACTGAACAAGCAGAGATACCGCCCCGGCGTCAAGGCCCTCAAGGAGATCCGGCAGTACCAGAAGTCTACAGGCCTTCTCATCAGAAAGGTACTTCTTCGTTCTCCCCCCCCCCCCAAATTCAAATTCAACTAAGCCCCCCGCATCTGGAACGGGGGGGGCTTAATTGAATTGGTTGGGGCTTGAATGTTCTCTCTTTCTCCTAACCAATCCTTTTTTTCAGCTGCCGTTCCAGCGCCTCGTGAGGGAGATTTGCAACGATATGGTCTACGCCCACAACCGGCACGCGGGAGGCTATCGCTTCTCTCTTCAATCCCTCCTTTGTCTACAAGAGGCATGTTTTACTCTTTTTCTTTTTTTTTCTTCGAAAATTCAGTCTTATCAAGCCCCCGCCACCGTATATGTCCCCACAATCGGTTTCCCAAACATTGTGTTGGTGGAAGCGTCACTGTTGGAATGGGGGGCATACATGGACACGGTACAGAGGGGGCTCAAAAAGTAGGGTCCCCCAAAGGAAATGGGACCCAAAAACTAGGTATTCCTATTTTGACAAAGCCCCCATAGAATACAACACCCCAAAACCAAGGTCCCGCAAGAACCACGTGTCCAGGTATGATGGGGGGGGGCTCAATCAGTTGCTGTGAGGGATCGACTATAGAAGCTTCTGCTCAACGTCAACCTACACGAGAAGCACTGGGATCCGCCGGCAGAGCAACAACACCCGCTCAAGATCTACATGATCCAGCCGTGATTCGGGAGTAAATATTGTATATTGTATTGGGGGCTCAATCGCGCCGGACCCCGAAACACTCCCTGTCTAGCCATGATCAATGTACCCAGGGCTCTCAAATGACGGGCCGGGCCGAGGGATTTTTTGGGACGGCCCGGCCCGTCCGGCCCGCGTTCGACAAATTAAATTTGGTATAAATCGGTACAATAATTTTTTAAACTGTTTTAAATTACTTAAGAATGTTTGCTACCAACACATATGTCAATATTAGTTGTACAAAATAGAATGCCACCGACCGGGATCGAACCCGGGTCGTGTGGGTGGCAATCTGACTGGGTGGTCCAACCAAAACGGGCCAGCCGGGCCGACCAAAATTTTCCAGCTGGCCCGGCCCGTGAGAACCCCGCGGCCAAGCATTGCCAAAACCCCAGTAGGGCGCGCTAATGTTGCGCAAAATTTGATTGAAATGGGCATAAGCCAGCTCGGAATTCTTTATAAGCGGCCTGAGGCTACCCGAATTGTTTTTATTTGGGAAAACATGTTCAGCAATGGGGACTCAACCGAATTAACTGGCGCACTATCGAACTGAATTTCTCCCCATCTCTCGACTAAATTACTATTTTTCAGGCTGCCGAATCGCAACTGGTGCAGATGTTCGAAGACGCCAATCTGTGCGCCCACCACGCGAAGAGGGTCACCATTATGCCCCGCGACATCTGGCTGGTCCGTCGATTGCAGCGATGGTAGCCACTCCTCTTCCGATTGTTCTCCTCATCGATCTACTCTGTGTGAACTGTTGTCCGCCGAGAAATATTTTCCCACAATGCATATAATTTTCCCATTTTGTGACCGCGCTTGTGTGCGCGTTGCAATCCTACAACTACGAATAAATGCCTATTTTGAATGGCTTGTTTTTATTTTTTTTTTCATTTTCCGGGGTTTGACACTTTTACCCATTACCATGACAACCTAAGGCCGCTTGCAACTGCAGACGTGGAAAGTCAGAAGTCTCGCGGCATGCGAAGTAGGGGAGATGAAAATTTAATTTAAGGCGCAGTGCTGCAAATGTTACCTAAGGCCGCGCTGCGGCAAATGTGACATCAAATCGGCTTTCCATCGCGCTTATAGTTTGAATTGGGACGAAGCGGCCTGAGGCTGCCCAGATTGCGGCCTGGCTTTGCGCGGTTACTATTAATGTCGTCCTGAGTCTGGCAAAATTCCAACAAAAGTGGCCCGAGGTTGTTTTAATTTTGATAGAATGGGGTGAAAAGAAGCCTGATTTTTCCAAAATCCGGCCAGGCATTTCCAAAATCTCAGTAGAGCGGGCTGAGGCTGCGCAAAATTTGATTCAAAAAATGAATAAGTCAGCTCGGAATTCTTCATAAGCGGCCTGAGGATGCCCGAATTCTCATAGCATCCTACTGAGGTTGCTCACATTTCGTTACAAGGGGTCTGCTGTTTTCCGGATTGCAATACAAGCGGCCTGAGGCAGCCAGGGTCCCAGAAAGGTGAGGTAAACGCTAATGTCAAAAATGTTTATTATTTTAAAAAAATACAAATAATCTCATCGTCGGAATCATTTATTTATCCCCGCCTAAATAAACTACTTTCTAATTCCCACGAAAATAATGGAATTTCAAAAAACATCTGCTGGAGATACGGTAGCCAATTAGTCCTTTGACATCGGCACGTAGACTAGTGGGAGGCAGGTCGGGAGATCGGACGATTGAAGCTTCTGAATTTAGATTTGGGATCTTGGTGGGGAAACTGTACTTTGTCGGGGTTGGAGCAACCAAACAGGTGATGGAGGTGCTTCTCCTTGAAGGGCGGCAGAGGAGAACTAGGCGGAGGAAGTAGCGCACATCGGCGTTTGTGATGAAAAGGACGATGGGAGCGATGGAGGCGGCGGACATGTCGGCCTGGAAGAGAGAGAGAGAGAGAGAGAGAGAGAGAGAGAGAGAACTCACTAGACTTGTGATTCTCTTGAGGGAGTAGGCGAAGGAGATGCTGACTGGAGTATTGTAAGAGTAGAGCATTGAGAGAGACGATATCTGAGACACCTCTGTATGTCTCTGTCTCTTTCCATATCTCTGTCTCTATATGTCTCTATATGTCTCTCTCTCACTCTCTCTTTCTGTATTTGTCTCTCTATCTCTGTCTTTGCGTCTATCTCTGTGTCTGTCTCTATCTTTGTGTCTGTTTATGTCTCTATCTCTGTCTCTGCCTCTCTGTCACTCTGTCTCTTCCCATATCTATGTCTCGCTCTCTCTCTCTCTCTCTCTCTCTCTCTCTCTCTCTCTCTCTCTTCTCTCTCTCTTTCTGTATCTCTATCTCTGTGTCTGTGTCTGTCTCCTTCTCTTTCTCTGCCTTCTTCTCTATCTCTATCTATGTCTCTGGTTCTGTCTATGTCTCAGTCTATCTATTTCTCTGTCTCTCTGCCTCTCTCTCCCTCTCTCTCTCTCTCTCTCTCTCTCTCTCTCTCTCTCTTCCCACCTCGTATCCAATAAACATGCAAATCGAAGGAATCATCAACAGAGCTTCAGCCTTATAACCCCTCCCGCTCCGGAAATTTCGAATCAGGTAGCCACAGATGACCCAGTACACAAGTAAGTCAGCAATTGGGAAACCAACCTGCTCGATGAATAGAATCTAAACAAGATCGTGTTTGGAAAGGTAATTTTCTCACAAGAGAAAGCCACGTTGCGGCTTCAGCGCCGGAGATTTGAGTACAAACATGTTGAAAATAGTGAAGATCCGTGTCATAGCGAAAAGAACAGCCGAAAATTGTTAAAACCAGGGCGATACAGAAACAGAAGAGCCACGTAATGGAGAGAATGAACCACAGAGATTTTCTGAGAAACCCACTTTTGAAACATGAGCAAAAGTTCAATTCACCCTTTGAAAACCGAACATCCGGGTTTTACAAAGATGATGAATCGATGAGCAGCGATTGATAAAAGAGTGAACGGAATGAGTTGGGAGGTGAAGTGGATGAGAAAAACTCCAAAGACGGTTAAAACTGAAAATGAGCACGTGGGTGAGTGAGTGAGTGAGTGAGTGATTAATTACCTAAGGTTGTGTATTTTTGCCCACTTTCCTTGTCCATCCACAAAATTACGGGAAAAGTTGTCAACACATTGGCAAACGCCGAAACAGCGTTTGCGATTGCAAGTTGTGCCGAGAAAAAGAAGAAAATTATCTAAATACTTAATATTTTGAAGTTTTGCTGTAAAACTGACTTTCCGGAACACAAAGACTCCCTTAACCAATGTTGCGATAAGTAGCCCGTTAAATACCAAGGCTAGGACTGCCATTAGCATGTAGGAATAAGTTGTGATGTGGTAGAGAGGGGTTTTTGCCTCATCTGGCATTGAGGCACTTTCCTAAAATGTCTCTCTCTCTCTGTCTCTCTCTCTCTCTCTCTCTCTGTCTGTCTCTCTCTCTCTATCTCTCTATCTCTCTGTCTCTCTGTTTCTCTGTCTCTCTGTCTCTCTGTCTCTCTGTCTCTCTGTCTCTCTGTCCCTCTGTCTCTCTGTCTCTCTGTCTCTCTGTCTCTCTGTATCTGTCTCTGTGTCTCTGTGTCTCTGTGTCTCTGTGTCTCTGTGTCTCTGTGTCTCTGTGTCTCTGTGTCTCTGTGTCTCTCTGTCTCTCTGTCTCTCTGTTTCTCTGTCTCTCTGTATCTCTGTATCTCTGTCTCTCTGTCTCTCTGTTTCTCTATTTCTCTGTTTCTCTGTCTCTCTGTCCTCTGTCTCTCTGTCTCTCTGTCTCTCTCTCTCTCTCTCTCTCTCTCTCTCTCTCTCTCTTTCTCTCTCTCTATCTTTCTAACCTCTGCAATAAATGTCATATCAGGTCTCCAAGAGACCATTTGAGGAAAACAACTCATAGTAGGTTGTGTCTGTCGAGAGAAAGCCGTTGAATGAACCCATTCAATCACCCGGCAGGTGGTTTTGCACCAATGCTCCCTGATCTTACTGAATAAATTCTTCATCATACACAATGTGTCAGAAAAAAATGTGTTTCGGTTACTTTTTTTCTTGACTGCATTTCGAAATTCAGAAAAGTTCACAAATGAAATGTAAAGATGCCGCCATGATCAACAGAAATGTTGTTCTTAAGTATGAAGCGATTAATCAGCTGAAGACGTGCAAGTAGGAAAGTCTCACTTCCTCACGCCTCGCTGACTCACTCACTCACTCACTCACTCACTTTTTCCTGTGTTTTTCGTCCCTCTCTAAGATTCAGGAAGTCCATCTATTTTTTGGCTCTCCACCTGACGCGAGTCAGGCATGTTTACACGTAAAGTCATTTGCTGATCAGAGGAACAACTGACCGAAGCTATCTGGAAAATCTCGATCTTTCAACGACTCACCTGACAGGTCAGGAATCGCAAACAAACCGCTCTTTGGTTCACAAGTCGTGAGATATGGGTCTAGACAACGTGGCATTAGAGTTCTCTGTTCGATCATTTTGCTGATTACATTTTTTAAATTTTTTTTTAAGTAAATGAAAGATAGTTAACACTGCTTTGTTTGGTAACCAATCTTGCGCCGATTCAGCCAATAACATAGTAAACATGTCTGACACTCAATCTACGAACTTTTCGTCGCAGTCATCGGAGTATTCTATCAATTCTTCGCTTTTCTCGGCGACGCAGTTTTGTCATCATGTCCTCCCGGTGTAGTGTCTATGTTCAAGTGCCTCTCTCCCCCTCTCTCTCCCTCTCTCTCTCTCTCTCTCTCTCTCTCTCTCTCCCTCTCTCTCTCTCTCTCCCTCTCTCTCTCTCTCTCTCTCCCTCTCTCTCTCTCTCTCCCTCTCTCTCTCTCTCCCTCTCTCTCTCTCACACACACACATACACAAAAAAACACACACAGTTACAAAATTTCTTTAAAAGCTATGACTGAAACATAATTTCCTCTCTAAAAAGAGATATAATTTTCGAGTATCCGAAAAAGAAAGAATCGAAGATTATATGTCTCGACTAATTCATCATTTTATCCACGTTGTTGACTTCTGAGGAACACCAGGAAGTTTAAAACAACGAAAATACGTTTCTCTTTTTCAACGATCTCTCGTTTCCTTTAGTTCTGTGATTTGTCACGTTGCCTTAAAAAACCAAGTTTCTTCAAAAATTTTCTCGAAAAAATACTAAACTTGGTTTGGTTGGTATTGAGTTACCGTATCCCACGGCCAAATACAGTATCCGACGGCTTACTACCGTATAAACCAGGCAGCTACCAAAAGTCATAGCTAACTACCGTATTCAACGACCAACTACCGTATTCAAGATCAAAGACCGCTTCCACAGCTAACGACCATATCTTCGCAGCCAAATACCGTATCCCACGGCCAACTACCGTATTCGACGCCTAATTACCGTATCCCACAGTGAATTACCGTATTCGACGGCAAACTACCGTATACACCGGCCAACTACCGTATTCCATGGCCAACTACAGTATCCTATCAAATACCGTTTCCCACAGCTAACAACGATATCTTCGATGGCCAAATACCGTATCCCAAGGTCAACTACCGTATCCCAAGGCCAACTAAAATTTCATAAGGCTAAATACCGTATTTCACAGTGAATTACCGTATAACATGCTCCAACACTGTATTCCACGGCCAACTACCGTATTCCACGGTCAAGTTTCGCATCATCCACAAATATATTGAGAATTCAAGAAGTTTTCATGAGCTTTTGGGTAAAAAAGGTTACTTCTTGTCCACTGCGTGTATCAATCTTGCAAAAATGCCTGAGTCTCGACCAATTTATCACTTTGTGCTTCTCTTTCAAAGATCTCCCCTTCCATTTGTTCTTTCGCCTCCGCCCATCATCCCTTCAAACGTTGTCCTCGTCTCAAAAGTGTGCCTAAACGTGGTTCACAGCTGTCTCTCAGCGTGAAGAAGTCTATTTTCGTGGTAAACACATAACTTTTATCGTCAACAAAAGGACTCAGGTCCTTGTCAAAGATCTTTTGCTTGTGACCCGCCCATTGTCTGTGATAAATCGTCTGTTTTCAAAGCGGTTCCTCGAAATCTCCGCCTCTTCCACAACCCTCAGTTGAGGGTTCCTTCCTCGTGGAAGAGGGGTTCCCCATTTGATGCACCATGTCGCCTCTCTGAGTTTTTATCATTACCTCTCTCTGATGCTCCATAATGCCTCTCTCTGTCTGTCTCTTTCTCTCTGATGCACCATGTCGCCTCTCTCTTTTTTGTGTGCCTCTGTCTCTCATTCTCTCTCTAACCCTCTTCTCAGAAAACATGACAGCAGTAATGGAGATGGAGAGAAAGCTCTCAAAGCAGGTGTGCCAACTTCGCGAATTCGAGTTCGCAGTGATCGGAGGAAGACCATGCCGGGTAATAATATTGAAATTTCTATTTCTAGGCTCAAATTCAGGTTATTGAAGTAAACAAGCTCGGAGGAAATGGGTGGCAGATTGTCGGAAGGGACCTCTTCCTCGGAGAAAGAATAGACGAAGTGATGAAGACTGAGGAGATTGTGTTCGAACCAATGATGGTCAGAAAGGAGTACATTGTGAGTTAAGAAAGAGGGAGAGAGAGAGAGAGAGAGAGAGAGAGAGAGAAAGAGAGAGAAGATATATAAAATTCAAGTTTTTCAGTTGGGGAACATTACTCCTGAGGAATATGTCATCATCGACCCTCACAACGCCACCGTGATGAACATGCCCCATCCGCCAGCCATGATCGCCGACATTGTCAAGGACCTTTTCGGCAGAGATGAAGGAGAAGTGAGGGTGAGTTGATAAGAGAGAGAGAGATAGAGAGAGAGAGAGAGAGAGAGAGAGAGAGAGAGAGAGAGAGAAAGAGAAAGAGAGAGAGAGAGAGAGAGAGAGAGAGAGAGAGAGAGAGAGGGAGAGGGGACCAAAAGACGCACATGCAGTTGGAGAGGCAGAGTGGAGGAAATACAGATAGAGAGACCGTAATTTAGAGTGTGTGGGCTAGAGACATAGATAAGTTGCAATAGTCAAGAAACAGAGGGAGGGTGAAACAGAGAGACTAAGAGACAGAGAGACAGATAGACAAAAAGACAGAGAGGCACAGAGAGACACAGAGAGACACAGAGAGACACAGAAACACAGAGACACAGAGACACAGAGACACAGAGACAAAGAGACACAAAGACAGAGTTACAGAGAAAGAGAGATGGAGATAGAGAGAGAGAAAGAGAGAGAGATAGAGAGACGGAGAGACGGAGAGACAGAGAAACAGTGAGACAGAGAGACAGAGAGACAGAGAGACTCCGTGTCTTTTCGAAAGATATCTTTAGTAACGTGCAATGGGACAAAAACGCCATCTCATTCATTTATCTGGTGTTTGATGCAGAAACAGCTGATGTTGTATCAAAACATCACATCAAAACAAGTTGTTAACACGCGGAACTTTTGCAGGTTACGGTGGGAAAAACGCCCTACGAGGAGGGAATTGTGGACTTCCGCCTTGCTTGAGGGAGAGGGTTCGACAGGTTTTTGAAATGGTGATCAATTTGCGGCTTTGGTATTGTACTTTTGCTCATTGTAAATAAAGATTTGGATTTTAGTTGAAAAACAAGATTCTATCTCTGTCTCTCTGTCTCTCTGTCTCTCTATATCTCTGTCTCTCTGCCTCTCTCTCTCTCTCTCTCTCTCTCTCTCTCTGTCTCTCTATCTCTCTATCTCTCTCCAATTCCTTGTTTCAGCACGTAACCATTCGACCCTCGCATACCCCAGTTATCTTAATCCCCTCAGGCAATCACACTACATAGTGGCGGAGATGTCTCTCTCACTCTCTTATCTCCCGCCATGGTCTCCCGGTTGCTTCTCTTCCTCCTCTTGCCTACTCTTCTCATAGCTCAAGATACCTGCCCTCCCAATCATCCACAGTCAAAATGCTCAGAACCTGCCGTGTTTATTCTAGACGTCAGCAGTGCTATGGGGACCAAGGAGAACATTGAAACGGTGAGCTTCAATCTTCGAACTTTGATTTGTCAATCGGAATGAGGTGTTTTGGAGCAGAAGAGTAACATGTGGTTGTGAAAACGTCATGAAGAAAAACACAGAGAGATAGAGAGAGATAGAGGTAGAGATAGAGATAGAGAGAAAGAGAGAGAGAGAGAGAGAGGGAAGACGTACTCTCTCATACTCACACTCACACATTTTTTCAGTTGTTCGATTGGTTTTCCAACGTACTCCTACCAAAATATGACTTTGAAAACTATCAAACAATCCAACTTATGACCTACGGAGCCAATTCTACTCCCATTACCCAAACAAGAGATTACGAAAAACAGGTCTGCCCCGGAATGGCTCGCCTTCGGCAGGAAGCTCTCGACCATGGGCTTCAAGACGCCTCTTTCCACGAGTAGGTCACCTTTATCAATCGATAAATCGCTTTTCAGTGCTTTGAAAACTATGAAGAAGACTTTTGGAGATGAATATGGAGCACCGGTTATTGTCTTTTCAGCTGCAAAGTAAGTTCCTGGTTAAAGGGGCAGTAAGGGGGGTTTCCTTGAGGTCAACTACTACAGCCCTATACCATACGGTGGGCGGGGGGCGTTCCGGGCAGTGAACGATTTTGTACGGGTATGAGTCGCAGGCGTATGTTTAACTCTGCCGCCGCGGCAAACTCGGCCATTTCGATGGCGCAAACTTCTCTGTTTTCTGGGTAATCGACAATTTACATTCTATTAACCGCATTTTATACATGAATACAAATTAATGTATCGAGTGAGCAAGTTTTTAACTATTTTAAGCTAGTTGCCAGCGTTCTGCGCTGTTGTACCCCGAAAAAATGGGGCGTACCTTTTGTATTTTGTTATTACAGCGAATTTGTTGGGACATAAGTACACCGAATTTTGTTTCATAGCCAATTTTACACTCATAGAGCATATACTTTGCCTGCTTCCAGCAGAGCAGCCTTTCATTTTTCGTTGTTGCACAAATCTGGCCTGACACACTACTAAATCATTGATTGGAGCGGGAATTTCAGCATATAAACGATTTATGTATTAATAAAAGACTAATAAATACAATTGTACACGAAATAACACAAATTTACAATTATAAAACAACAACAAAAAATATCTAAAGTGCAGCTGCAGATGATGGCGAAGGTGGTCCAGACGATGGACGGCCCAGGTCCTGAAAAATAACACGTTTCTCTAGAGGAAAAGGCTTTATTTTTGTTGAAAGTATAAAAATTTGACTTTCCTCTCGCAATTTTTAGAAGCGCATAGATTTCAGCCAAGCCATGCAGCTGACCATACGTAACAGAAACATAATGTCTCGAAAAGCAAACCCATGCAATCGACGTACCCAAGCCGAAACAACGCGACTCGGCGGATCACCAAAAGGTAGAAATGCTCCCATGACGGAAATACACGCGAAACGCAGGAATTTTTGACGCAGTTCTGGATTTAGGGACGCACAACGCGCCGGCAGCGGCACTTTTTGCTATTTTTTAAAGGACTAATTAGGGATTTTTGAGAAAACCTACCAAATTCGTGACTCCAAAAAAATTGCTATGGAAACTAGATGGGAATACCCGCTATATGCCTTAAAAAAGTACTGAAATCATACCTCCTAAGCAAATTCGGCGCATTTTGAAGGGAATCGCAAAGATTCGGCTAATACCCGCCTTCTAGGACAGCACACTCCTCAGATTTAACAAAGGAACTCAGAGGAAACAAATTCGAAAGAAAATGCTCCTACTAGAAAGAGAAAAAACACGTAAAACGTCAAAATTCGCAAACCGTCGGCGGTGACTACACTTCTTTTTTGACAAAAACGAATAAAAATACGAAAATTTCGTCGCATTTCAAAGGGAAGCACATCAAGTGGGTTTGCGCCATTTTACATGCCTAAAAATAAATAATTAGAAAAATAAACCAACCGTCTGAGCCACCGTCGCCACCATCTGCGTCCTTTTGTCCTTCATCGTCCTTCATTGCCGGCCAGCCGCTCTCTCCCCCAGACGGTCGCTTTATCCTTATTTCTTGTCATCCTCGTCTGTAAATATGGTTCTAATCATGAATAAATAAGAAAAATACAAAAAAGACAAGACTAAATGAGTATAAAATCCATTTTTGCCAGACTGAGGCTCTTTCGACACAAATATAGGAGTTTTTACGGTGGAATAAACACTGAAGGGTCGACAAAATTAACATAAATTTTACGAATTAGGTTGAAAAACAGAATACATGCGGAAACGGTACAAAAAACCACAATAAAAAGGAAAATAAAATCCCGAAAATAAAGAAAAATCCTGGCAAAACGCCAAAACTCTGCGTCTTGACCGCGTAAACGCCGGGCGACCTCAACGTTAAGTCGCCCGGAAAGTGTAGACGACCGTCGTCTGCAAACGCCATTTTTGACCACTTTGAGCTTCGAAATCTCGATAACGAGGAACTTTCAACCCAAACATAGTTTGGTTTTTTTATCTACGCATTGAACTTAAGCAAATAAGCTAAACTTGTAAAACCCGCCTTACTGTCCCTTTAAAGATTTGAGCACATTTTCATTTATGGGTAGATCTTAGTTTAGCGAATCTGAAAAATATCAGTTTTATTTATTTTGAAACAAAACACAGTGAAATATTACCGATCCGTTAAAATAAGTCTGAAAATGCTGGACTCTCTCGCATTCACGTGGTCTCTCGACCACTCTCACTGCCTGAGCCCTCTTGCAGAGAGATTTTTATGGATGCAAATACTCTAATTTGAACTTGTTTGAAAATAATTTTACCATCAAAAGTCGATTTTTGCCATGATGGCCGCGGGGTTTTTTGAAATTTGATTTTTCAAAATTTGCGCAAAAGTTTGGCGCATCTTTCTGGGATATAGGAAATTTGCGACGCTTTTTGTCATCAGTCGAAAAATGCGAAAAACTGCGTTTTCAAACACAAATTTTCAGTTTTTTGAGGTTTTCGGACTCCGTTGCCGAAGTACATAACAATTTCGATAATTAAGTGTTTTAATTGAAGTATCCATGTCATCATATTCGACCTTTTTTTTTTGTTGTAAAATTACAGTACCCAACAAGCATGGCAACGGGCCGGCCCGCTCCAAAATTTTTCACGGCCCGGCCCGGCCCGACCCAACCGAAAATTTATGCCTTTTTCAATGTAAAAATCAAAAAAAAACGAAAAAAAAAAATTTCGGGCCGGCCCGGGCCGGCCCGCTTCAAAATTTTTCTCGGCCCTGCCCGGTCCGGGCCGGCCCCAAATTTTGCCATGCTTGGTACCCAACCGTAACCCAGGTAGAAAACCCGATATCAGCAAAAAGTTTCAAAATGGCGTATATTGATTGGTCCTACGAAGCTCGCTGTCGCGCGGTCCCTCGCCCACTCTCACTGCCTGCGCCCTCTTGCAGAGAGATTTGTGTTCTTAACTCTCTTCATTTCAATCGTCAAAAATATACTTAGAATCCCGAAAGCGACTAAGCATTGATAATTTCAATATTCAAAACAGTTTATTCAAGGAAATAGTTTTTACAAAATTTGCACTTCACTGCTTCAAAAAAATTTCAAGTTTTTGAGTTTTCTGCTCATTTAATACGCCGAAGTCTAGCGCTAATTTCAAACTGAAAGAGTGAAAAAACGTCAGTGAAACAATTTCTTCGATTTTCAAATTTCAGTAACCAAACCGACATCGACGCAGCTTCCGACTACAAATCGAAACATTTCTCCGACGAGTACTATACAGTTGTTTCTCTGAATTCTTCCTTTAAACAGTGGAAGTACTTTTACGCTTTGGTGACCTATGAGGTTCCAATTGCTCAGATTTTCGACTACGGAAACCTGGATTTCTGTATTTTGGATGCTAGCTGCAGGGATTTGGAGAGTTGGTGTAGGTTTTATAATATGAGTAGAATGTTTCTGTGGGTTTAGGTGATATCACGAAACCGACCACTACATCACCGGTTCCTAAGGTGACCACTCCTCTGCCAGTTGTTACAACTGTAGCTTCGGCGACGCAGCAGCAGTGTCAATGTAATGGAGTTTGTACTGCTGCAGGTGAGATACTCACTCACTCACTCACTCACTCACTCACTCACTCACTCACTCACTCACTCACTCACTCACTCACTCACTCACTCACTCACTCACTCACTCACTCACTCACTCACTCACTCACTCACTCACTCACTCACTCACTCACTCACTCACTCACTCACTCACTCACTCACTCACTCACTCACTCGCTCACTCACTCACTCACTCACCTACTCACTCACTCACTCACTCACTCACTCACTCACTCACTCACTCACTCACTCACTCACTCACTCGCTCACTCACTCACCCACTCACCCACTCACCCACTCACCCACTCACCCACTCACCCACTCACCCACTCACCCACTCACCCACTCACCCACTCACTCACTAACTCACTCACTCACTCACTCACTCACTCACCCACTCACTCACTCACTCACTCACTCGCTCACCCACTCACCCACTCACCCACTCACCCACTCACTCACTCACTCACTCACTCACTCACTCACCTACTCACTCACTCACTCACTCACTCACTCACTCGCTCACTCACTCACTCACTCACTCACTAACTCACTCACTCACTCACTCACTCGCTCACTCACTCACCCACTCACTCACTCACTCGCTCACTCACTCACCCACTCACCCACTCACCCACTCACCCACTCACCCACTCACCCACTCACCCACTCACCCACTCACCCACTCACCCACTCACTCACTCACTCACTCACTCACTCACTCACTCACTCACTCACTCACTCACTCACTCACTCACTCACTCACTCACTCACTCACTCACTCACTCACTCACTCACTCACTCACTCACTCACTCACTCACTCACTCACTCACTCACTCACTCACTCACTCACTCACTCACTCACTCACTCACTCACTCACTCACTCACTCACTCACTCACTCACTCACTCACTCACTCACTCACTCACTCACTCACTCACTCACTCACTCACTCACTCACTCACTCACTCACTCACTCACTCACTCACTCACTCACTCACTCACTCACTCACTCACTCACTCACTCACTCACTCACTCACTCACTCACTCACTCACTCACTCACTCACTCACTCACTCACTCACTCACTCACTCACTCACTCACTCACTCACTCACTCACTCACTCACTCACTCACTCACTCACTCACTCACTCACTCACTCACTCACTCACTCACTCACTCACTCACTCACTCACTCACTCACTCACTCACTCACTCACTCACTCACTCACTCACTCACTCACTCACTCACTCACTCACTCACTCACTCACTCACTCACTCACTCACTCACTCACTCACTCACTCACTCACTCACTCACTCACTCACTCACTCACTCACTCACTCACTCACTCACTCACTCACTCACTCACTCACTCACTCACTCACTCACTCACTCACTCACTCACTCACTCACTAACTCACTTACTCACTCACTCACTCACTCACTCACTCACTAACTCACTCACTCACTCACTCACTCACTCACTCACTCACTCACTCACTCACTCACTAACTCACTCACTCACTCACTCACTCACTCACTCACTCACTCACACACTCACTCACTCACTCACTCACTCACTCACTCACTCACTCACTCACTCACTCACTCGCTCACTCACTCACTCACTCACCTACTCACTCACTCACTCACTCACTCACTCACTCACTCACTCACTCACTCACTCACTCACTCACTCGCTCACTCACTCACCCACTCACCCACTCACCCACTCACCCACTCACCCACTCACCCACTCACCCACTCACCCACTCACCCACTCACCCACTCACTCACTAACTCACTCACTCACTCACTCACTCACTCACCCACTCACTCACTCACTCGCTCACCCACTCACCCACTCACCCACTCACCCACTCACCCACTCACTCACTCACTCACTCACTCACTCACTCACTCACCTACTCACTCACTCACTCACTCACTCACTCACTCGCTCACTCACTCACTCACTCACTCACTCACTAACTCACTCACTCACTCACTCACTCGCTCACTCACTCACCCACTCACCCACTCACCCACTCACTCGCTCACCCACTCACCCACTCACCCACTCACCCACTCACCCACTCACCCACTCACCCACTCACCCACTCACCCACTCACCCACTCACCCACTCACTCACTCACTCACTCACTCACTCACTCACTCACTCACTCACTCACTCACTCACTCACTCACTCACTCACTAACTCACTCACTCACTCACTCACTCACTCACTAACTCACTCACTCACTAACTCACTCAATCACTCACTCTCTCACTTACTCACTCACTCACTAACTCACTCACTCACTCACTCACTCACTCACTAACTCACTCAATCACTCACTCTCTCGCTTACTCACTCACTCACTAACTCACTCACTCACTCACTCACTCACTCACTCACTCACTCACTCACTCACCCACTCACCCACTCACCCACTCACCCACTCACCCACTCACCCACTCACTCACTCACTTACTCACCCACCCACTCACTTACTCACTCACTCACTCACTCACTCACTCACTCACTCACTCACTCACTCACTCACTCACTCACTCACTCACTCACTCACTCACTCACTCACTCACTCACTCACTCACTCACTCACTCACTCACTCACTCACTCACTCACTCACTCACCTACTCACTCACTCACTCACTCACTAACTCACTCACTCACTCACTCACTCACTCACTCACTCACCCACTCACCCACTCACCCACTCACCCACTCACCCACTCACCCACTCACTCACTCACTCACTCACTCACTCACTCACTCACTCACTCACTCACTCACTCACTCACTCACTCACTCACTCACTCACTCACTCACTCACTCGCTCACTCACTCACTCACTCACCTACTCACTCACTCACTCACTCACTCACTCACTCACTCACTCACTCACTCACTCACTCGCTCACTCACTCACCCACTCACCCACTCACCCACTCACCCACTCACCCACTCACCCACTCACCCACTCACCCACTCACCCACTCACCCACTCACTCACTAACTCACTCACTCACTCACCCACTCACCCACTCACCCACTCACCCACTCACTCACTCACTCACTCACTCACTCACTCACTCACCCACTCACCCACTCACCCACTCACCTACTCACTCACTCACTCACTCACTCACTCACTCACCTACTCACTCACTCACTCACTCACTCACTCACTCACTCACTCACCTACTCACTCACTCACTCACTCACTCACTCACTCACTCACCCACTCACCCACTCACCCACTCACTCACTCACTTACTCACTCACCCACTCACTTACTCACTCATCTCTCTTTTGGAACATTTCATCAAATTTCAGACTGTTATTGCCCCGCCGGTTCTATTTCCTACAAAAACGACTCAGATGGACTCCCCTTAGAAGGTCAGTTCGAGAAAATTTCATTCTTTTTGTGTTTGTTTTCTAAATTTAACAATCTCACGTTTCAATCGAAACTGGGTTTCAGTGTTCTTTTCCTTATCATAATCCGTTTATCACAGTTCAAATGATCGAAAACCAATGAATTTCAGGATGCTATTATTCGCCTTCTGTTACGATTAACTTCGCATTGGCACGACAGAAATGCATTCAAATGGGTGGATTTTTGGTTTCCGATGAGTCTTCTGATAAGCAAGACTTCCTTTACTCTTCTAAAAGTGAGGAGTTGAAGAGAGAGAGAGAGAGAGCGAGAATCAGAGACAGAGACGAAATCACTTTCAGTTTATTCCTTCAACATGCCCAACTTCTGGCTGGGGTTGGTTTACGACACCGAACTTCAGCAGTACTTCTGGCAGGACAATTCTACAGTAATCATCCAGTTACAGTAACCCATAAATCGATATTTCAGTTGGGTTACTTCCAACCTTGGGCTTCTAACGTGAAACTGCCCCCCTCTCCTGGAATGGGCTGTGTTGTTGCTGACAGCGCCGGACAGTGGCTGACAGTCGACTGTCGCGTGTCAGCAGGGGTGGTCTGCCAGCTGCCTCCGTGTGACAAACGGGGATACTGTAACGATTTAAAATAAACTTTTACATTCATTTTTAAGAATAAAAGTTTATTGTTGAGCAGTTTCGGTGGAAAAGTCGGTTACCGCACGATTTTCAGTTCAGCTGCCGAATGCCGCACGGTTTTCTGTTCAACTGCCGCACGGTTTTCAGTTCAAATGCCGAATGCCGCACAGGTTTTAGTTCAGCTGCCAAAATGCCGCACGGTTTTCACGAACTTTCCGAACTCCAAGCGATTTTCACGAATTTTAGTAAATTTGCGACTTTTGCAACAGTTTTTGGCAATTTGGGAAAGTTACCCATGATTTCTGAACCAGTGCAAGATATCTGTTCTATTTTCGCCGTCAGTTGTGTTTCCAGCAATCCGAAAACGCTATTCTTAGCCCGTCGTGATGCGTAGTGACGCGAGTAGTCACCTGGAGATGCGAAAACATCGGCGATTTTTGAGTCCGTGTTGTTTTTCTTTCGATCTTTCTGTGGCTGCGGTGGAAAAACAATTGTTTTCTTGGTGTCAGCGACAGGGAAGATGGATTGAATGGAGAGGGATCCGCGTGCCAATGTCGAGGAAGAAAAAAAACGAAGCACACACACACGCACGCACGCACGCACGCACTCACGCACACACACACACACACACACACACACACAAGGGATAGAATACCTGACCTGATATAGGGAAGATGTAGGAGAGAAAACAGCTTTATGTAAGCGGTGACTTCAGAAGGCGACGGAGAAGGGATCGATTGCAAGATGAGGAAAAGAGAGAAGGGGAGACGGCAGTCCGCGGTAGTTACTGAAGAAGGAATGATAGAAAACGGAAAATGATCACGTAGGAGGTGATTGACATGCTAAGTACGCATGCATAAGGGTAAGAAGGTCTTTTAAAGCTAGATAGAATCTGATAGAAGCTAGATAGAAGCATCCAGATCTTCTCCGTGTATTTGATTGATTCATTCTTTCGCAATCGGCCACCTCTGATTCATTCAGCAGTGGTTCCAAATTTAAATTTCCACACACATGGGTTTGTTTGCCTTCTTTTTTCTCTTTTCCTTTTTCGAACACAAGCCTCTCTGGCTTCTGGTCATACTTGTGAAAACTCAGGGCAGCCCCGTAAAACAGGAGCTTCTCACCCTTTTGCATAAACCACATGACCACCGTTTGCATAGGGTGATTTCCTCTCCGCTCCCGTGGGGGAGTTCTTATTGATCTTGGCCCCCCTAACTCCATTCTGTCACCCATTAGACCATTTGCTCTTAAACCTCCTCATTTTCCAAGTAGCTCCGTCTTTCTTCCCCTCTCCTTGACGGCAGTCCTACAGGTGTCCCACCGAGACGCTCATCATCCCACTTTGGAGCCTCCTTCTCAGATGTGACGGGTATGGGTCCCTACCGTCGACAGGCATTCCATAGAGGTTAGGTATGAAAAGGAAAATACCTATGTGGGACTGGCGACCCCGCGAGCGGCCTGGCGAACCGCTGAAAACCTCTGCCTGGAGAAAATAACCCTCGACTTCCTTCTCTCCTCCACACATCTCCACCCCGGGGCACCTGTAGCGCAAAAACCTCAAATCCCCCCTCACCTGTCCTTCCCTATTTGTCCTGTTCTTTTGTTTTGTTTCTTGTTACACTTTCCGTTGGATAAAGTATATATACATATTAAAAAAAACCACTTTTCGCTTCATGGCAGTGTCATAAGCATGACTTTTTTCAAAATTCAATATTTTCACTATTTAAAAGCCATTTCTGAGAGCTTTAGTTAATTTATTCGAAAAAGCAGCAAAAATATCGTATGGCGTTTTCGAGCCTCAATTTTACTAAAGGTCCCGCAACGAAAGGAATCAAATGTCGTGACTACGCTGCAAATTAGAGAGAAAATCTGCGGCAATTGCTCAGCGATTGCTGCGGTGAGTCCCGCGCGGTTTTGGCCGTCTCGGGGTGTCCCGCGGGGGAAGTCAGGAGTCGCGCGGGACTCGCACAACGACTCCCCGCAACTAATCGATATTTACAAGGAGTTCCGCGGGGGAACTGGCTACGGGGAATCGCGAGGAAGTCCCGCGGAACTCCCCCACACAAAACGGTCCCGAAGCGAACCGGGAAATTCGAACGTCAGACGGCAGCGTCCCTGGACTTTGACTTTTTTTATTTTGTTGTTTCTTTTTGTTATGCTTATTGTTTAATCCTGTTTAAGGTAAACACCAGGTTGGTTTAATCGCTTTTTTGTAATTCTTCATAGTTTGTGTATCTCGTTGTAAATCTCTTTTCTCTCCATTGATTGACATCACAGCTCGCCGGAGTTGGCGCTTTCAATGTGTCCGGTGTTTAACAAAATCTGTGGAAAATTCTGTGCACAATTTGCATGCCGATCTCCGCATGCTTGTTTGCAACGTACGCACAGAATTTTTATTGTCAATAATTTGAATTTTGGCCCTTTTGTACTGTAACGGCTCGGGACCCAACGCCTTCGCTACGAGACCCAACTTCTTAGAAGCACATTTTTTCCCCGACTCTAGTTCTCCGTCATTTTTAGATGAAAATTATCTTTAAAAACATGAAAAAGTAGCTAATAAATTAAATTTCCGGAGGCAATTTTCCTGAACAACACAAAAGTTGCTCCGGTGAGATATGAAGTTTTACGTGTATTTCTTTTTGTAGGATGAATTTTGAGAATCCAAAAAATTGCCTCCGAAAGTTCAATATATCAGCTACTGTTTCGACTTTAAAACACAGAAAAATATGCAATGTGCGCAAATCGCTAGAGTCGGAAAATTTCAATTGCTGTCCGATGTTTAGCAGCCGGTCATTTTCAAAGCGCCCACGGTTTCCATTGGGCGGCGAGCTGTGACATCATTATTTTTTGTTTTCAGCTATTTTTGCTTTAATTTTTTTTAGGTTCGCTTCCGCGGAGGCAAAAAATGGAGCCCAAAGATGACCTGCCGCCCATACTCACGACAGGATTAGGATTCCCGATGAAGAAAATTGCGTCTCAGGTGATTTTTTAAAAAATTTTAATTTTCCACTAATTTTGTTCCCGGTATCGAATAATATTCTTGTTTGACAGTTGGACCTGCGAAGTGTCTCTCGGCTGATGAGGACGTGCAAGAGGATGCGCCAGTTCTGCCTCACGGCCGGCCTCGACATTCCCTTCGAAGTGGAGGCTTTGAAGTGGAACAGCCAGCTGGAAATCTTCGGAATTCGGATGAATTCCACCTCAAGTGGTAGGAAAATCGAACAACTGCATCATTTGCCTGTGAAACTACGCGTGGGGGAGTTGTTCATGTACAAGGTGAGCTTTTTGCAAAGTTTTCGTAAGGTTTTGTCGAAAAAGACGAGGAAAATCGGGTTTTCTACAGAAACTGGCGTAGTATTCAGCAGTTTCAACACGAAATGAGGATAAAATAAAAACTGTGACCGAAAACTGCGCCGAAATTTTGGGAATTTCGCCCAAAATTTTGATATTGGCATTGCTGCCAACCGCTGTGATGATTGCCAATATTTTATTTCCGAAAATTGGAGTTTTACGAAAAACGGTTTTATTGAAAAGCAACTTGACCAAAACTGCAGTATGCGGTCGTAAAATGCATAAAAACTGTGCGAAATCCCAATTCCATCCGAAAAATGGGGATAGGAGTCTACATTTCTGCGAATCCCATCCAAAAAACATAATCTGGCCGGGCCGAGAAAAGTGTCGGCACGGCCCGTTTCTGCCCGTTTTCATGAACTTGTCAAATTAAAATGTTTTTAAATTGTCTTTCAGCATTTATAAAAAATTTATAAACCTAAACACTTTTGTAATACTTTTATTACATATTTGAACCTTCTAAGCTAGCAAAACTTCTAAGCTTGCAAACTTTCGTAAAAGCGGCTACCACTCGAAGGGTCACAAGTTTGATCCCGCCCCGCGTCAGCCCAGCCCACTACGCTTCGGCGAAGGTACAATGGGTAGTAGACGAGTCTACGAAAGTAATACGCCTGGAGAAACGTTGGCACGCCAGGAAGAGAGCCTCAACCCCGCCACCGGGCTTAGCCGTTGGTTCCCGCAGGTACTACAAACCTTGATACGGGGAAAACTTTAGTTTACTTTTTTAAGCTAGCAAAAATGAATTGCTCCAACCGGGATCGAACTTGGCCACAACCTATTAATGAATCGTTTTTTCTGCTAAATTCTGGCTGCAAGCCGGGGATCTCTTTAAAAAACTGCGTCCTGCGATCTGTATTTCCACCGAAAATTGTTTGGAAATCGACTTATTTTCTGCTTAAAATGTGAAGATTTTGGCATTTCTGTAAAATACATTGGGATTTCGGCAGAATCTGCCGCAATTTTCACTGACGAAAATGTATTCTGTTTGGTATTTTTTCTATTAACCATGCAATATTCGGAAGTTTCAGTGAATACACGTGAACAGCAAAGCCTTTTTAATAGAATTGTGCAGTAGTCAGTTTTTTCTTCTACAACTGTGCGACTTATGCAAATTTTGGGACGCCGAAATTGCAACAGGGCCAAAAATTTTCTTCCCAGTGAATAAAACGAACTTTTGGTACTTTCCCCCTAAAACTGAGCGGTTTTCAACAATTTCAATCAGACACAGTATATGGCGTGCTATTTTCAGGGATTCAACGATGACGTGGAGTACGAACGCTTTGTCGACGAGGCGAAGGCGTGTGGAGCCAAGGAGTTCGACAAGGTTGACTGGAAAGCACGTCTCCGAAAGATATCTTCAGAAGATGATGGAGGTTAGAGAGAGAGAGAGAGAGAGAGAGAGACGCATAGAAAAAGGCAGAGTGTTGCAGGACTTCGATATCCACACCCTTGCGATTTCCTCCAATACTTCCGCCGAAATCTTCACGGGATCCGCGTTCCAGAAGGTGAATTCCCCCTTTTTCCACAGAAAATCTACAAATTTCAGCTCCATTGTCTCGAAATCTGGGATCTGCCGACCGATGAGACCGAATTTCTGCTTCTGCGCTCGAAAATCCCTGAAATGGACCTCACAAAGTGTGCCGTTGTCGCCGCCGAAGTGCTCTTCTCCTTCCTTGAGGTGAGGTTTTTGTTAACAATGTGTGAAAACCAAGTTTCCGTGGAAAATTCGAATTGATCGATATTTACTTTTAAAAAATGTCGTGCGGAAATTGGCATTTTAACAAAAAAATCGTGCGGCGATCGGCATTTCTTCAAGAAACCGTGCCGCAATTGTACTTTTGACCAAAAATCGTGCGGTAAATGTCATTTTAACCGATGCGGCAATCGACATTTCAACCAAAAATTGCATGGCAATCGGCATTTCTCCAACAGAAAAAAAACCTTGCCTCAAACGGTATCTCTTGAAGAAACTGCGGGAATTGCGATTTTAACCGAAAATCGCGCGGCAATCGGCATTTTAGCTGAAAATCCTGCGGCAATAGGCTTTTCTCGAAGAAACCATGCGGCAATTGGAATTTTAACTGAAAATCGTTCGATCATCGGCATTTGAACCAAAAATCGTGCGAAAATATGTGTTTCCCCAGGAAACCGTGCGACAATTGGAATTTTAATCAACAATCGAGCGGCAATCGGTATTTCTGCAAGAAAAAACATGCTACAATTTCACCAAAACAACAATTGTTTTGTTGAAGTTTTTTTTTGAAGATTTCTTCTCTTGAAGCCTGTGAAAATTAGGCGTTTTTCAGCGAAGAACGCCTCCGATCATAGAAATTTCCGCCCAAAAACTACAATAGCAACTTTTCCTACGAAAATCGCGCAAAAAAAAAAATAACTACCGTTATTTCATCTAACTGACTTGTCTTTACCTAAAAATGGACCAAAAGCATGGCTGGGCAGGGAGTGTTTCGGGGGGGGGGGGGCTCGAATCGTAAGCCCCCAAATGGTGCCTCAGAGGCAGCGTAAGCCCCCCTTAATTGTTTGTTACCATTTTTCACAAAACGCCAAATTTCGTAGGTACCGCAAGCACCTCACGCCAGCCTATGCCAAAAAAATTTTTTTTTTCCAGAGCTGGTCCCGCAGCGATCGCTCGCTCCTCTCCCTGCAGTGCCGCATGCGAGCCTCTCCCCCCGACGTGGAGCGTGCTTTCGCCCTCCTCGGCGCCGTCTCCTTCCGCACCGCCCATCTCTACGCCGATCGCCCTTTGGCCATCGTCTACGATCCCGGATTGAACGAGAGAAAGCTGAAGATCCTCCGCTCCGACCGACAGGCCGTGATCTGCACATTCCACTGGTCCCTGGGAGTGTGTTCCGTCTCCATAAACGACCCCAAAATTCGCCGTGGGACGACTTTATCCAACGGGCTAACCCCATCCCAGTGTACACTACCGAATTGTTGTTATTCCCCTAATTTGTCTCTTGATAAATTGCCTTTTTATTCGTTAAATCGGAGGAAAAGTCGCGTATCTTACCGTTACCTTTTAATAAATGTAATCGCTTATAAAAATGTGTAATTTTATTTTTAGTTTCAGCCTCAAATGTGAGATGTCGGACGTTGAGGTAGACGTCGTCGAAGTGAGTTTTCGTCACGAAAGCGTAAAAAGCCAGGCTAGCCGCCGGGGACGAATGAGGAAATGCGACATTTTCAAACATTTTCTTGAGATCTTTGGTCTTTTGGGTTGAAATGTTCTTGGCGTTTAGTCCTGAATGTTTGTGATATAGTCAGTGCGCACAACTGATTTTGTAAAAAAAAAGTTATACTTTGTGGGCGATCTACCGTATTTGGTGCCAACCGGGTGTCAATAGGGACGAAAATGACGTCATTATGACCGTTGGCGGACCCTCTCTCTTAGCTGTCGACAGAGCTAGCAAAAGGACGGGCCGGCCCGCAATGTGAAAATTCGGGCCGCCCTACAAATTTGCCCCAATTTTGTATTGGTTTTCTCAGAGCGGGCCATCCCTTAAATTTACCAGCCCTGGACAGGAGTAAGATTAGTTCAGCTGTGCCCTTGTATAATTCATTTGCTCGTCTATTTGCGTGGGGTCCATTTGTGCGACCCCCACACATAGATAAACAAGCCCCCGTAGGCCCGGTGCGGTGGGCGTCCCTATTGGGACGGGTGGTGCCTCGCCGGTGTATGAAGAAGTAAGTGTAAATATAAATAGTACGCACTAGGGTAGTATAAACGCGTGTGCAAAGTTAGTTTTGAAACGATTCACTTTGTGGGGGAGGGTCCCAAAATTTGGTAAAAATCAATTTGCGGTACCCCTACGGCCGCGGATCCCGGATGTTGACCACGTATGTTACCTATCGGGCCCCCAAACGCCCCCTGTCCAGTCAGGTTTATCACTTGGGGGGCTTGCGCCATATATAGAATGTGAAATGTGGGGGGCATACATGAACAAGGTACCAACTCCCCTCTGAAAGTGCGACCCTACCATCCGTTACCGCAACCCTGTCGCATGAGCTAAAACATATGGTGTTCTCAAAGTGTGGTATCAAAAAGTGAAGTGGTTTTAAAAAATTCACTTTATGGGGTTACCCGGGGTCGCACCCGCATTACGGGCGACGCCTATATACTAACCCATAATGCGGGTGCGACCTCCGGGCAACCCCACGAAATGAATATTTTTAACCCAGTTTTTGCATACATGTTCATTCGAACCTCATGTATCTTATGCTATTGCGCTTTCACTTTTTTCGGCATACACTGGGGACCCGTGTGGTCCTATGAAAGAAAACCGACTTGGCGCGAGCCACTTGACCGAAAATCACGTCCCGTGTTTTTCTATGATGGTGCTTCGTATAAAGGAACAACGGAGAATTGACTTCTTCTTATGACAACTCTGTTTTCAGGACGCCGTGCCGCCGATCCTACGTCCAGAGGTCCGAGATCCTCTACTCGCCATAATATCACAGGTGAGCCTTCGAGGGAACGTGTTTTAGTCGGTATTTACATAGGCGAATCTATCTTCTATCTGACAATTCTGCAACCACTGAATTTCGTTACGAAAACCAATATTTTCAGCTCGACGTGAAGTCGGCGTGTCGTCTGACGATGACCTGTCACCAGTTGCTGCAATTCGGTCGTCTCCGTCTGGTCAAAATCCCCCTGCAGGCCGAGGGTCTGTTCTGGAACGGCCATCTTCACCTCCAGTGCCAGAACAAACAACTCAAGGTCAAGAATGTGATGAATCTGCCCGTGGAGATACACGTCAAGACCTTCCATCTGCTGGAGGTGGGTTCCGAGTGAACTAATTGAGCCCCCATTCCAATTTATGGGGGCTTAATTGATTCTACCCCCAGTTAACTAGGGTAATTCGAAATTTAGAGTTTCCCCTCGTGCAAGAAGTTCGGCGAGTGCCTGGCCATTGCGAAACAGCTCCGCATAAAGACCATAAAACAAGTGATATCCCGAGAATTCGCCACCATAAGCGGAAGACATGTGGAGAAGCTGATAAAAGTATGACACGCCCACCATGCTAAATTTACACATCTTTTTCAGGAATTCCAAGTGCAGAAGCTCTACGTCGAACACCCACTGCCGCTGGAGAATATTCTGGGCGACGTGATGCAGAAAGTACGTATTTTAATCTTGGAACAGGGGGAATTTGGGGACTCGATCCGTAAGCCTCCCCGGGCGCCTCGGAGGCAACATGAGCCATCTTTTTGTTTTTAGCATTTTCCTTCAAAGGCCGAATAACGTAGGTACCTCGCCTACTGGAATGATTTTCATTTGTCGGAGTGACCCGCTTTCATACTTTAGGGATACCTTAAATTAGGGGGTTGGTCCAGGGCCCCTTCCCAGTACAATCAAATTCAGATATCATCCTTTGTCTGTACTTTGCGGGTTTTTGACGACGTCGTTCTAGGCCCTATTGACACCCAGATTCTCTATTTCGTTTTTTTTTCATTTATCTTTTCAGTTGACCCTTCTGCATATACACGGGTTGGAGCCGTTCATCGGCGAGGTCGTGCTCGCTCTGTCAAAGATTCCGGAGCAACGACTGCCCTCCGCTACCGGAATACACCCTCGGCTCTTCTCCGTCATTATGAATGTGAGTCTCTCTCTCCCTCCATCCCTCCCTCCTTCCTTCCTCCCTTCATTCCCCCCATTTTCAGCAATGGTTTCGCGGAGATCGCCAGATCCGTTCCATCCGCTTCCTGGCCACCGATTCCGCCTCCTCTCTCTTCGAAAGCCTCATCTCCTCCGCCATGCGCTACTCCGGCTCCATCACCTTCAAAAACCAAACGTGGAGGAGGGAGGTCTACCTTCTGGGGCGCAAGCCTGATGGTGACGTCATCTACTGCCACCTCTACTATTGGCAGCTCAACCACTGCTACGTCCGCCTCACTCGCCACGAACAGTAGACTAATTAGCCAATTAATTAATTAATTAGCTAATTAAGAAGAACAGTAGACTAATTAGCATGTAATTGCAATTTAACAGAGTTTATATTCCCGTTGAAAACTTGTAGTTTGTTGTCAGAGTTTTCACATTACTGAGTTTTTCACATTTCCCGCATGATACATGCTTTTTTGATACGCTGTGTTAGTCTACATTGTTATTCGTAATAAAATTTATAATCGATTCACTAAATTTTGACGTATCACGGTAATAACGTGACCATGGAAAAAATCGGGATGGTTCTACTTACATATCGATTGTAAAGGGGAGTATTGCAAAAGTGCCCCACCCCCAGAAGGAGTATTGCAAAAGTGTCCTCTCCACCCAACCGGTTTGGCCCCCAGTTTATTGTTGAGCCCCACACTGTTTGGCTGGAGAGCTCTGTTTGCTTTGCAAAGTATTGCAAAAGTGCCCCCCATACCGGTTTGACCTACATTTGATTGTTGAGCTTCACGCCGTTTGGTGGGGGGAGGCTTGGCTTGTATTGCAAAAGTGCCCCCCCTCCAAACCGGTGTGTCCTATTGGGTGGAGGCTCTGTTTGCAGTGCAAAAGTGTCCCCCAAACTGGTTTGGACTTCAATTTATAGTTGAGCGCCACGCTATTTGGGGGGGGGGGGGTCTGCTTGAATTGCAAAAGTGTTCCAAAAGTGCCCCCCCCCCAAAATCGGACTGATCCCAATTTATAGTTGAGCCCCCCACCATTTGAATGGGGGCTTTACTTTTATTCGCCAACTGTGGATTTGTGGTTGTTGATTTTGGAGTGTAATAAATGTGTCAATATATTATATAAAGTAGAGATTTTTCAATTTATTTCGTTTACTAGATTTTTCAGACTGTGACTTGCAGGATAATTAGAATTTTCCATTTCCATGTTTTAAAAAAGTTTGGCAAAATGTACAGGAAAGTCATGATGTGTTAATTCAGAAAAGCTTTTGTAACTTTGAAAAAAAGAAACGATTGTTAACAAATATGTTCACTCTTTAAAAACAACTGTATGAGGTTTATAATTCTTGGCTTTCTTGTCTAAAAGTTTAAAAAAATACAGAAAAATAGTTTTCTATAATGGAAGTATCCGGAGAACAGTGAAGGCTGTTTATACTCTTTTGACTATTTAGTGAAACATTCCAATGTTTTAAATGAATTAAAAAGATGTAATTCAAGAAAAAACTGTTTAAAAAAGTAATTGCTAGTCAAACTATTCATTCAGGTATGTACAAGGTAGAGGTGGTAGAAGAAGTAGTGGAAGGAAAGACAACTACTCGAGGTCAGAATGAGGAGTGGATGTGGATTTCTGTGGTGAGGAGACCGTGCATGTTGTCGTTGTTGTTTAGAGTCAGTTCGGCGAGGTGACGGTCATCCACCTCACTTACTGTCTGAAAGAGGGAGATTTAGGGAGAGAGAGAGAGAGAGAGAGGGAGAGAGAGACAGAGAGATAGAGACAGATATAGAGATAGAGACAGAGACAGAAAGAGACAGAGGCATGACTCACCACACTATGCTGAAGAAAAGTGAGCATCTCACTGATTCTCTCCAAAACCTGCGCCCTGGGCAGGTCAGGCCTCGTGGCTGTCACATTATCCACTAAGGCCGTAGTGTACTTATTAAGGGCTGATGCTGTAATCTCTCGACCCATGGGTGAGAGGGCTATGTCAGCAGCTAAAAGAGGCTTTTGATGTGTCTGGAGAAACGAAACTCACTCTGGGAGAAAAACATGGTCAACTTGACCAGAATGTACTCCTCTCTTGTGAATTCGATTGCCCTCATTTTGCTCACAATGAGGCGTTGGATGACTTCAGCGAGGTTGCTGACATAGCTGCGGATTCTGAAGATTCAGGTCTCTGTCTCTGTCTCTGTCTCTGTCTCTGTCTCTGTCTCTGTCTCTGTCTCTGTCTCTGTCTCTGTCTCTGTCTCTGTCTCTGTCTCTGTCTCTGTCTCTGTCTCTGTCTCTGTCTCTGTCTCTGTCTCTGTCTCTGTCTCTGTCTCTGTCTCTGTCTCTGTCTCTGTCTCTGTCTCTGTCTCTGTCTCTGTCTCTGTCTCTGTCTCTGTCTCTGTCTCTGTCTCTGTCTCTGTCTCTGTCTCTGTCTCTGTCTCTGTCTCTGTCTCTGTCTCTGTCTCTGTCTCTGTCTCTGTCTCTGTCTTTGTCTTTGTCTCTGTCTCTGTCTCTGTCTCTGTCTCTGTCTCTGTCTCTGTCTCTGTCTCTGTCTCTGTCTCTGTCTCTGTCTCTGTCTCTGTCTCTCTCTCTCTCTCTCCCTCTCTGAAAACTCACGAAGGATCTCTATCGTTCTCCGGACGATAAATGGTTCCAGCTCCAAAAGTGAGCCCCTCAGAGAGTGCGAGGGCGTAAGTGCGCCATGAAACCGTAAAACAGATGACCCGACACAGCTGACGGGTCACCAGACGAACTTTGTCAATGTCGCTCATCATTCGAAGTTCAGGTATGCCAGCTACCCATTCGAAGTAGTGAGAGACAAGACGACACCACATCAATTTGAGGTCCCTCATTGTAAATTGACGGGGATTTTCGATGTCCATCTGAAAAAACGTTCCATTTTATAGAAAGAGTGAGTGAGTGGGTGAGTGAAAATAATCAATGAGTGAGTGATAAGACAAGTGAGTGAGTGAGTGAGTGAGTGATTCCCGCCTCTATCCCTCTTTCCCCTCTGTTCCTTGATTTCCCAAACCCGGAAAGGGAAAAATCATGCGGTTTCCCAGGTTCCGCCATTTCAGTTTTCCCAGGAGGTGTGATTTTCCCTCAATGTTGATATTTTCCCAGCACCGATGAATAATTAACATTCGGTCGGGTCGTTGCAGGCCATTCGCGGCAATTTGTACTTCTGAGCCGCAAATTATGGGTTTCGTAGCCGCTGACTAATAATCTCGACACGGCGTGTACATATTGGCGCTGCAGTCGCAAAATCAAAGAGCAAAATTTGCTGAGATTAAACATGAGACACGGCGTGGGAAGAAATTTTGCTTTTAAATCAATGATCACGTCAAAAGACGAGATAAAACATATTTACTTACTTATTTACTTACTGATTGGATGGTAGTTTTGCAATTACGAATAAAAAACAACGAGAGTTTCAAACAACGATGTTAAGGGAGGGTTCGAAAAGACACTCTAATTGAATTTACGCTACGAAATAAACAAAAATTTAGTTTTTTTGTAATTCATTGAATTTTTTTGAGTGTATTAAAAAAAACCCAATGAAATGCAAATTTTTCTGTATATCGAATAAAATTCAACGATATGATCCAAAAGACAAATTCAAAAAGCTGTGATTCGCCATATTGATTGTTTTTATCGATTATTTAAGAAAAAAACTTTTTACTTAAAATTGTTTGTTGTAAAGCTAAATCGAAATTTTTGCTTCAAATCGAAAAAGCGCTGAAATTGAACAAAGTTTTATTATTTCCAACGTATATTCCGATTTACGGTCTTGGAATTATGGCCGCGCGTAAACATAATACATGCTGATACAATTATATTACAACGACATAATGAAATTGACGCGTGTGCTTGTGAAAATTGTAAACAAGTTTGAGTTTGAATAAAAACCTACGATTTGTTTCAAATTACGTAGTAAACAAAAAGTACAATTCCAAACGATGTAGTCGTCAAAAATGCTATTTATTTATCGGTTACTCTTTTCTAGAATGATTTTGTGGGAAAAATATATTAAACTATATTCAGAAAAAATGGGCTAATTTTCCAACGAGGTACCCCAATTAACGGTCAGTTTATCGATAGGTATTGATAGTTTTGACCTACCGGCGTTCTTTCCGCAATCATCCTGGGATACTGTAGCGCGTCTTTAATCGACACATTTACAGTGCAGTTGTCGTAATTCAATGAACCCTCTTGTGGCGCGTCACAGTAACTAAAATCGATAAGTTGTAAAGTTATTGATTTTGCGTACATTTCGAGCATCTCGTAGTTTCTGATGAGCTCGTCGAAACCGGTAACGAAGCGGAGGTTCATTGCCTGACGGTAACCGAACAGGGAAGCGACCTGAAAAAGAGCCCGGTGTTTAAACTGTTCTAACTGTTGTTTAACGGTTTGCACGATGTTTAACGGAACAAGTTATAACTGTTATTTAACAGTTTTGCACGATGTTAACACACCAGTTCTGAACAACAGTTTAGCAAACGATATGGTTGCGCGTTGTTTAGCAACTGCATGCTCTTTATAGTGCTTACCCGATGCTTAACAGAGACTGCTCGATGTTTAGCAGCCTGTCATAGGTGCTCGTTGTTTAGAAAACTTTGCAAATGTTCAAAAGGAACGAATGATGCTTACAAAAATCCCGATTTTTAAGCGTTTCGTGTTTTCTCACAGCTCTTTAACAAGGTGTATAATGTTAAACGAAATGTAAATAGCGACCGCTGTTTAGCGATGGTGTTCGCTGTTTAACGAATGAACGCCATGTGTTTAACAAAAGTTCTATCTTCAAAAACTTAAAAATTTAGCATCATGCCTGATGTTTACCGGCTCATAGTTATCGAATTGAATACATTTTTCTATCAATACTTTGAAAATTACCAATGTTTTTATAAAGTTAATTGAAAAATCGATTTGATTTGTGATTTTTAACAAATTCGGGCAATTTTCAACGTTTGTCAGATGTTTAACGGAGTGCTGGTTGCCCGGCTTTTAACAAAAAGCTACATAGAAGTTCAGAAGGATCTCTGCCCCATGGCAAATTAGTCCTTTAATCCCCAAAAACTCACAAATCGTGATTCCTCTCGAATGAGATCCGGCAGCTGAAGACTGAGTTCCTCCGTCTCCTCGTCCGAGTTGTCCCTCGAGGCCATCGCCACCACCGGATGTGCTTTTGATGCGAAATTCTGAAAAGTCGATTTGAAAAATATAGAAAAATAGAGTAAAAAAGTATAAAAGAGATAAAAAATAGGTTTGTTGAATGTTTTATAAATTTGTTGAAAGTTTGAGATGGAGATATATGGCAATCAAGCTAAATTGGGCAAATTAAATATATATTTTTCTTAAGTTTGGAGCTTTTAGTTTATGAATTTGGAGATTTGAACAGAATAGTTTGACAAAACGTTAAAACAAAAAAGTTTTACAAAATTGAATTTTTTTTAATGAATTTATTTATTTAAAAATTTAATTGTTTGATTTGCCGTTTTCATGAGATAATTTTTACGAGGTTTTATTTAATTAGTTACTAAAAGAGACCTTATTAAAATTAAATATAAAATAGTAAAAAGAAAGTTTTTATTGAAAGTTTGACATCAGATCATTGTTTTTCTTATGAAATAAATCTAAACTATCAGTTAACTTGCAATCATTTTGGTTACATTCTCCTTTTTGTTTCAAAATTCTTGAAATTTTAAAAAACAACATGTTTCACAACTTTCATTTATTTCTTGAGTAAAATAATATATTGAATTTTATTCAAAAGGCTTTGTAAAACTTTTAAGTGAATAAAAACATTGTTACAATTGAAAGGTTTTTTTTTACAAAAGGAAAATTCTTGCTTTTTATATGTTTACATGATCAATTTTTGCTACTTCCAAGCAAAAGAAGTGAACGTTTTCGAAGTTGCACTGAAAGTGCAAGTGGTTTCGCTCATTCTAAGCTTACAATTAAATCCTTTAATTTTACCGACAATACTATGAGAAATTTCTATCAGTAAATCATATAAAACTTTAAAATGAATAGAACGATATGTACAATTAAAAAAAATTTGCTTTTTGTACGCTAATTTCTGTTTTGATTAAAAATCTATTTATTCACATTTTGGTTAAATATTTTGTTAATATATCCAAAAAATCAACTTTTGCTTTTGACAATACTTTTTTTCGTGTTATATAAAAATCACTCAGTGGAGTTGATTCTTAGGTAAAAATATGCTTAAAATTTAATTTAGGAAGTTAGAGTGGATGTTAGTGTTTATGAGTTTTGAGATAAGAACTCGTGAATTTCTTAAAGCATTCAAATAAAATAAAGTTTTACAAAATATAAAATAGTTGGTTAATCGTTTTTACAGCTGCTTGAATGTGTGGCAAATTTCGCATACTCGCGAAATGATTTTTGTGAGTTATCAGGAAACGGAGATTTACAAGTTGAAAATTTAAAAGTCGTTAGGATACTAATGTGATCTACCCTGTTTTTTTGTTTGGTAAAAAGCGTGAAAAATTGAAAATTTTGTTAATTTTTGCATCTTGATTCATTGAAATTTGCATTTCAAATGTCTATCAGTAAATTGTATGAACCCTTATGTACAATTAATATAAAAGTTTTTGTATTTTGTGCGGTAATTTTTGTTTTGAAAAAATTCGATTTTTTTAGATTTTGGTTAAATGTTTTGTTAATTTAACAAAAATTCAACTTTAACTTTGATTGTAATTGGTTTACGAGTTTCGTGGTAAAATACAATAATATGTAACAAAAATGGATATTCTTAGTGCTTTTGAGCAAATTTTCTGAAACTGCACTGAAAATGGGCGTGGTTCGCATTTTCAGTTTTGAATTTCGGCATTGATGGATTTTTGTTAACTGAAATTTTTTTCGTCAATTTGACATGTCAGTGGATAGTATACTGCTTGTTTATTCTGAGGTTCACAAAAGCTAACTGTACGAAACTTTCAAGTGAACAAATTTGTCATTCCGGAAGTAAAATAGTTCAGCAAAATAGAAAGTTTATACTTCGATGCCATCAAAACAATTCATAAAAACGTACATTTACTCTATTTATAAAAAAATAGTTTTGGGTAAGTTGTGTGTTTGTGTTTTTCGAATTATTACTTTACAAGTTATGCTACTTTTTTTTGTTTCCGAAAATTTGATTTTGTTTTTTTTGGCGTTTCTAAGGCTTGATTTTTTTTGTTGAGATTCTATCTGTTTCGACATTACAAAGAGGAAAATTAACGTCTTTATATAGGATTCTGAGTGTTCTCGAGTTTTAAATTGTTTTTACTGCATTGCATAAAACTTTCAATTGAACAATTTTAACATATTATACAAAAAAACTAAATTATTTTTTCCAATTTTGAAAATTTAAAATATCGAAAATTTAAAATAGAAAAAATCTTAGAAAAGTATAATTTTGTTTAATGTTTTGTTTGTTGAAAGTTTGAGTTCGAGATATGTAGCAATCGTCAACGCTTGGGTGCTAAGAAAATATGCATAAATTTTATTTTTAGCGTATTAGAATAATTTTATAATGCATTAAAAAAACTTTTTTTTTCACAAAAAATGGCATTATTTTATAAGAAAATTTTTTTATTTAAAAAAAAATGGGCTGTTTTGGCGTTTTCATGAGACGAATTTTATGAGTTTCATTTAATTAGTAAATAAAGGTGGTTTTATTCAAGTTACAGTTAAAACCATCAAAATGTTCACACACCTCCATAATTTCTCATTGTAGCGCGAATCAGTCTAAAAAATGGGCGTGATTAGCTGATTTTCCGGGTCGAAATTTTGACCTACTTGGTTCGTCATCACAAAGAATAAAATATAATTTTTTTGTAAATGTGCGAGTTTTGTAAATACCCATTGTTCTCGGATTTGTAAACTTTTTTTACTGCACTGCACAAAACTTTCAACTGAACAATTATAGAATATTACATTGTGAAAATATAACAGGACAACAAAAACGATTAATGAATATTGTATTTTTTTAAACAATGTTTTATATTTTTTATAGTCTTTACATTTTTATCTACGGATATCATTGTCAAAGACAGAAAAACAAAAATATTTTTATAATTTCGAACATTTAAAATTAAATAGTTGAATTAGAATTAAAATTCAAAAATTAAATTTAGAAATTTTGATAAAAACAAATTAGAAAGAAAAAAACCATTAAAAAATTAATTCTGTTTAATGTTTTATTAATTTGTTGAATGTTTGGCTGTTGGTCGGGAGTGATATGAAAAAATGCCTAAAATTTAATTTTAGAACCGTTTTGAGATTTGAACCGAATATTTATAAAAAAAAATTCAACAACAAAAGTTTTACAAAATAGAAATTATTTTTATAAACTGGTTTATCTAAAAGTGAAAATAATGGTTTGATTTTTTTTTTAAATTTGTTTTTATCTTTTTTTTTCCTCTTGGCTTCAATGTTTTATACAATTTATTGATAAAATTCTCAACATCGAATGTAGTTCTAGCTCTTTTCCCTATCAAATGTAAAAATTGATCGTTAAATTTCTTTTTTGTTTTTATAATTGTGGTAATTGAAGACGCTTTGCGTTTCCGCGTTAATTGTTTAAAATTTGAAAAACAAAATCACAATTGCCGAAGCAATTAGAGGGTCAGCAATTTTTCATTAAAGTTAAATTTTCAGCTTACAAACAAAACTGAATTCAAATTTTCGCGAATTTCGCGAATAAATGAAGAATTTATAGTCACCGAAAAGAGCTAGAACTACATTCGATGTTGAGAATTTTATCAATAAATTGTATAAAACATTGAAGCCAAGAGGAAAAAAAAGATTAAAAAAATTAAATAAAGTTTTACAATTTTAATGTTTATGGGTATTGGACAATTTTGTGGCCACAATTTTATCGCGACAAATGAAATTTTCCGGTAAAAGCAAATTAAGTGAACGTTTGCGAAATTGCACTTAAAGTGGGCTTGGTTTCGCTTATTTAGGCTTAAAATTTAAACTTCTAACTTCACTCGTACTCATGAATAGAATTGAAATCAATCAAACGAACAAAAGTTTTACAAAAAAGAAAGTATTTTGTTAATCTATTTTTTTTAATACATGCTAAATTATAATAGGGCTAAATTGCGCGTTTTCATGAGATAATTTTCATGGATACTTTTTAAAATGCAAGCAAAAAGTCGTCAGTACAAAAATGGGACTGTATTTTTTGTTTCCAAAAAAAGAAAAAATGAGAAAAAAATTGTAAAAGCCACACATAATTTTCAATTGAAAATTACAATTGAAAATTATGTGTGGCTTTCTAATTTTCAATTGTAATTTTCGATCATCAGATTTACAAAAAATTTTCGACTTTTTGCGAAAAAAGTTAAAATTTTACATTCACCTTCGTTCACTGTTTCGTTTTTAGGTTATAAAAATTCCGATCCTTCACAATGGATTCCTTTTTGGCCCATCGGAAAAAAACCACCAATACCAAATTTAAAAATAAATGATACATTTGAATAAGAAAAATAATATTTAGGATATTTTACTGTTTTGCCACGAACATAAAACTATCTACTTGTGAAAGCAATATTACTTCTATAACTTTCGTGCAGTTTATAAAAAGAAGAACAAACAAATTTTTATTCAAGTTTCAGCTAGACTACCGGGAATAGAAACTTTCGACATCGACGTTATAGTGTAATTCTTACACAAAAATTATCTTCATGGAAATATTTTCAATCCCACGCCGCATTACCTATTAGTGAAAAAAACAACTATATGTAATTTTCCAAGTTTGCCGGAATGTTTTGCTCTGGGGTCAATGCCAAATTGTGTTAAATTTCTCAATTCTCTGCAACATCGATCTGAAATATGGTGGCACAACGCACTGTTTAAATTTAAAAAAGGGGGATAACAAAATTCAAGAGAACTTCTGGTCCAAAAAAGCAATTTTAGAAGAAAGTTGTTTTTATCCGTTTTTCATGTGGAACGCATTTCAACATTTCGCTTTGTTTTTTTAATGAAACTCCTCAGAAATATAAGTTAACAATCTCCCAGAATACCCCCGGATTTCGCTTTTAATTTTGAAACAGTCAGGTAAAAAATATTTTTTCATACTATTTACTGAATGGTTTTGTGTTTTTTGACCGTTACACTTCCTGAATCCAAAGATTAGAAAAGTAAAACAACAAGGTGATGTGAAAGGAAATAATATTTCTATAGTTCTAGGCATACTGTAAGTGGGCGTGGCTTTCTGATTTATGGTTGGTACACTTCACTTCCTGAACAAGTATCAGAGTTTACCTCAAAATACAGCAAATATATGGAAAAATTGAATTTTTGGACAAAATTCAGTCTAAAACACACATTTTTTCAATGTTTCGTTGGTTGTGAATTTAGATTCAGATGATTAAAAACTCAGTGAGAAATTTCACAGTTTATAACATTCTGATTGAGTGAGAAATTTTTGCGACGGCGTAACTTTTCCGATCGGCTGTTATAACTCTGAGAAACCTTACCATTACGAAAAGTAAGAAATTATTTAGCTTATATGTGTTTGATATATCATTCTTTTCAGTAGAAAAAATTTAATAGTCAGCAATAAAATGCAAGAGATAGTGGAACTTCTTAAAAAAAATGGTTTTTTGTGGAACGCATTTTTACGTTTCGTTTGGTTTTTAATGAAATTTTTCGGTGACAAAAGTTAATGTTTTCCTACTAGAAGATTTGTATTTTCCCCTCAAATTTTATTTTTTTTGAAACAGTGAAAGAATAATTGTTTTTACGTCTCACGAATTTTCGGAGAACTTTACAATGTGGCAAAAAACCAATTCGCATTCTTTCGTTAAATCAATGTTTCTTAGAATATAATACAATTTTTGAGAAGGAAGCACTAAGGGTAAAAGAATCCCTCGGTGGTATAAGGATTCCTACAGATATGAGAACACTACTAAGGGGTATTATATATTCATTACATAGGTAGAAGCTATACATACAATAGAGTAAAGATAGAAAGATAGAGAGATAGAGACATTCCCTTAGAAGTATTCCCAATAGATTTCCTTTCTATTACCAGTCAACCGCTCTCGCGGGACATCTCGAAGAGAGTGCCCGGCCACGCCTCCCCGACGGATCGGGTGACGTGTCCTAGAGTATCGTGGCTACAGAATAGTCACGACAAAGGGTGACTTTCATACAAAAAAATATAAAAATAGTCGTTTGGATATAGCTGTCGCCAAACGAGCATCCTGCCAAAAACGGCCTTAATGCAGCAGCCGTGCGATATGAGGTGTGCGAGCAGCGCAGACGCAGAAAAAAACGGCAGCTATAAATTACAGCTATAAATTACAGTATCAAAAGTCAGATTTTAGCAGTGACGTTTAGCACCAACTTATAAAAAAACAACTGGGCGTGGTTTTGTGCTTTTTGACCGTTACACTTCCTGAATCCAAAGATTAGAGAAGTGAAGCAACAAGTTGATGTGAAAGGAACAAAATTTCGACAGTTCGGGGTAAAATTAACGGGTATACTGTAAGTGGTTTTTTTGATTTATGGCTTTTAACTTAATGCTTACACTATATAAATAAATTAACTTTGATGAAACATTTTTCTGCCCACGTTGACAATAAACAGAGTAGCCAGTTGCAACAACAAAAATATTATCATGAATAATTTTTTATTTAGTGTGTTTAGGATAAATTTTCGCAGACTGACAAAATTTAAATAAAATAAAATAAAAAAACAACACGTCCATGTTTTGTCTAACCATTAATAAATCTTATTCAAAGGCCGTCCAGTTTTGTTCAATTTTGGATTTCTAACCGAAAGTTGTGAATGATAATAAAAAAAACCAAAAAAATTAATTTTCAGTTCAACGTTTCAGTGGCGTTTAGTGAATTTTCAGATGTTTTAGCTTTGATTCCTTCAGGAACGACCTTACTGAATGCATATTTAACACCGAAATTTATCTTGGGAAGATACTTGGTTCTTTGTAAACTAAGTTAATATTAATTTCATTCGATTGCTTTTGTTTGTTTGCTGTAGAAAAAAATTAAGTTGTCGCAGTGAATTCAGTTCAATTTCCGTTTTTCTGCTGTCTTGCGTATATATTTTCAGTTAAACGACAGCTATTTAAAATCCTAATTCTACTCAAAGCAAGATCAAAAGAAGGCTAATCTCAAAAACTTAATTAAAACAATGAAATCTGGTAGGTGCGTGCTTTTTTCAATGTTTCGTTGACTGGGAAATTTTTTTTGTTTGAGCATAAGGCTATCAACAAAAAAAACACTTTCATGTTTTGTCAAACAATTTAAATTTCTCATGTATGCAGCACGCAATAGAGCCTAGTGCTTTTTGTTGATACTTGTCTGCTTCATTTTTTGATTCCTAAAAGAAAGGTGTGAGTGGAACAAAAAAAAAAGAAAAAAAATAATTATACAGCGTTCAATGTCACAGATGAAGCTAATAAATGCAAATTTGATACCGAAATATCTCTTGGGAAAATTGAATATTTAGTTTTTTTTTAAGACTAAGTTAATATTAATTTTATTCAATTGCATTTTTTTTGTTCCATGTACATAAATATTCAGTTGCTGTAATCAATTCAAGCATTCAATTCTGTTTTTCTGCTGTGGTGCGTACTCTATTTTCTGTCAAACGACAGGTGTTCAGAAATCTAATTCTACTCAAAGCAAAAAAAATCAAAACCCCTACAGTATAAACAATGAAATTTGGTAATTACATTTTTTCAATGTTTTTTTGACTGGGAAAATTGTTTCAAATGCTGCAAATAAGATTGGGATACAACATGCCTAAAAAGGATTTTTTTCAGTTTTGGCGAAGTAATAAAAAAATATTGCATTATTGATTAGAGAAACACGTCAAATAGTTTTTTTTCGCAGTAACAAAAATTAAAAAAAAATATCATCCCCATGTTTTGACAAATAAACAAACAAATCTCTTTCAAGAAGAAATAAATGTCAGACCCAGTATTGCTTCTTGATATTTAGCTGCATTAGTTCCTGAATCCTCACAAAAGGTGTTCGTCCAGCCAAAAAATTAATTGAGAAAAATTATCATTTTTCAATGTTTCAGACTTTTACTGAATTTTTAGACGTGCTTGCTGTGATTGCTCGGCGCGTCTGCATAGAAAAAGATTTCATTACTTAATAATTAAAAATCATTTAATTTTATTGATTGTTTCGATTGCAGGCAATCAAAATTCAGTTATCCTCCTATGCAGAATTCAAATGTAACATCTCTGATTTTTAAATTCAAATTAACGAGAAAATCAAAACGATAGAAATTCCAATTTATGCTTTTTTCGAAACTGTTGGACTTTAAATTTCAGTTTACAAAATTCAAAATACAAACTTTTTTTATACATATCGTGCTCAGAAAACAGTCATGTATTGGCAAAAAACTTTACTTCAATGTTATGTTGAAAAATTACAAACATTTCATTCAAGAAGATTCAATTTGATGTTTTTTTCTGCCAATGTTTCGCCAAATTAAAATTCACTCAAAACTAAAAAATACGGATCAATTTTCTAAAACATTTTGCAGTTTCCATGAACTGATACACAAAAATAAAATTCATTTCTCTTTTAATCGATAACTTAAATTAACCCTTTATATTGTGCTCGCGGCCTTTCTCAAATGCTGCAAATAGAATTGGGATACTGGGCTCAACATGTGGCTTTTCCGATATGCTAGCTTTGATTCTAGCTTTAAAAATATGTATTGGCAAAAAACTCTTTACGTCAATGTTTTGTCCCAAAATTACAAACGTTTCATTCAAGAAAATTCAATATCGTGATTTTTCTCCCACTATAACGCAAAATGGAAAAAAATAAAAATAATACCACCAACATGTTTTGACAAATAATTAGAAAGTAACATTCAAAAGGAAAGCAATAACGTGTCAAACACTTCTTCTTGATTTTCGGCATCTTAAATTCCTCAATCCTAACAAAAATTTGTAAGGGAAACAAAAAAATAAAAAAAAAGTTTAATATTTCAATGTTTCAGTTGCTTTTAGTGAATTGCAAGATGTTCTAGCTTTGCTTCGTTAAGGGCATAATGTATTTAAATGCAAATTCGATACCGAAATGTTTTCTGAAACTGTGGAAAATGTTTATGTAGAAACCGAATATTTGTTTTTTTTAAGGAACAGTCAGGCGGGTTTTACAACATTAGCTCAATTAGGAGAGAAAAATTCGCTGATCATGAAAATGTATATGACTATGGGTCGAAAATTTACCGTTTTCGAGAAATTACGCTTCAAAGTCTTAAAAAAAGGGTCTCCGTCTACAGATTTGTAGACGAGCAGTACGCCCTGCGTGTCCGGCTTTTACAAGGCATGTTAATTAGCCAAATTTCATTCTAATTGGCTGAGAGAGCGCTGGAAAAGAGGAGGGTGCGAGACAATTTAGCATTTTTGATTCGCATAATTTCCGACGGTATCCGATCGAAAATGAAATGAAAACCCTCCTTATATTCTCTTTAACACAAAGTAAGACTAAATTAATTTAATTGCATTTTTGTTTTCTGCCAATAAAAATTCAGTTTCAGTTGTTGCAGTAAATTCTAGTCCGCTTTTAGTTCTCTTGTTCTGTTGTGTTGCGTACTCTATTTTCAGTCAAACGACAGCTATTTAAAATTCTAATTCCACTGGGAACACCTTGTTTTACAATGAATACTTTGATAAAAATTAAGGTTGCTAAAAAAAAATCACAAAGTTATTGAGAATGGCACAAATGAACCGTAGACAGACATATAAAGATAAATAAAATACCCAAAACAGCGAAACAATGGAACGCGATGAAAAAAAAGAGAATGTGTGAATTTACCAAAAAAAGAAAAGAAAAAAATCTTGTTGTTTTGACTTCTATTCTGTTTCAATGTTTCAGCTGCGTTTCAGTAAGATTCTGAGTTTCGTTTACTCATTCCATCATGACTATGACTGCGAATTTGAATAATTGATTTTCCCGATATTTTTTATATATCAATCTATGCAAATTACTAATGTAAAAAGGAATATTTTGTGTTATGGAAACTATTTAGAAGTTTAGATTAAATAAATTTTATTACAATGTTTCGTTGCCAGCCAACAAAAATTTTAGCAGTTGTTGAGTCAGTAATCCTCTTGAGCAGATTTTTTTATTCATGTATAATTACGAGTAATTTAAACCGTGTATATTTTTGCGAAAAATAAACTCATTGCAATCCCTGTGTTTCGTTAATTAGTGAAAAAGATCAAATTCAAAAAGGATTAATTTGTACTTCAGCTAGCATCGCTAATTTAAAATACTTGCAAAACCTTAATAAACACAACGATTTTTAATAATTTCAAAAATCCAAATTTAGAGTTAACAACAAATTTATATTAAAAACACGCCTTTTGTAGTATGGATTAATTTATTAAAAAGGCTTACATTTTTTGATTTTAAATTTTACTTCTGATGATTTTAAAAGGATAGTTACGAAGAACTTGAGGAAAAGAAAAATGAAAAAATGTATTTTTTTCAAAATTTGTTTTTAGCCTGAACATTGAATGTTCGTTGAATGTTTCGTTGCGAATGAATTTAAATTCAGATGTTTCAAATAAGATCAATTGCGATTTTTTCGTGCGTACTTTCAGTGGTATTAAAAAATAAATTTAATGTTCATTTCTTTTACAATTTTCACATTCCAAGATTGTTAAAAAAAATTTTTTTGTAAAAATAAAAACAGTTCTAAAAAGGAAGGAATTTTTTTGTCAAAAAAAGCAAACCAGTGTTTCACATTTATATTTTACAGATCTTTATTATTTATGTCTGATCATTGAAGCCAGATTTCAAAAGTTTTCAATTACAAAATTCTACTTCGAATAAAGATGTAAAAAATTGTTTTGAGAGTTAACTTGGAAATTTCATTTATGGGTAACATAACAGATTTTAGAAAGAAGAACTTAAAAGAAATACTGTAAGTTAGCGGAATTTTTTCATTCATGACTTTACTACCAAAATGTTAATAGACGTTACTATGAAATTGACGGATGAAAAAAATGTATTTGATTTAAAATATTTTTGTCTGACACCCACACTTTTGTTGAATGTTTCGTTCGGTGACAATTCTGATTTAGAAATTGCAGTTGAGATCGTCCCTGAGGTGCAGAATGTTTCAAAATGGTATTGAAAATTTCCATGATTTTCTTTTGCGAAACGGGGTTTTCAGAAATAAAAACTTGAAAAATATAAGTTCCAGTGAAATATTCAGTTCTTCTACAGATTTCAGAAAGTTCCAAAGGTGCTTTAAAAATTATTGTTGTAAAAAATCAAGGAACACTTTTTTTTGTTGGGAAATTAGTCAGAAGTTCGCCCACCCAGTGCAACCAAGCAAAAAACGCTGTTCCGTGAAAGTTAAATCTTTTAACTTAAATCCTGCTCAACTTAAAAAAGCAATGAATGCCTAATATTTCTATTTTGAAAATTTTTTTCAGAGCCTGCGTTATAAAAAAAAATTAGTTAGCTTTTTTTTTATTTTTTGGTTGAAAACCTGACATCTCTGACAGTTTTCAGATTTTCGACCGTTACACTTCCTGAATCCAAAATGAGAAAGTGAAAAACATTTTAATGTGAAAGGAACTGATATTTATAAAGTGCGGGATAAATTGAAAGGTAAGGAGCGGTGGTTTTTGATGTTTCAAAACTCAGAGTTATGATGAATTTGATGGGGACTAGAAAAACAAAAACAATATATGTTAAAATAAATTTCATGTTCAGAAAATTTTTATACTAAAAATGTGATTTGTTTTGATTTAAAATTAAAATTTATAATTTTTTTGGTTATCTCTGTGTTTTGTTAACAAATTGAAACCATCTCCTTCAAAAGGAGCAATTTGACCTTTACCTACCGAATTAAAAAAAATTCAAGACCTTCAAAACACTACTGTTTTAAAAAATTTCATTAAAAAATGTTAATTTGATGTGAAAAACTGATTTTTTGTAGTTAAATTTAAAAGAAACTCTGTAAGTGAGAGGAATTTATGATTCATGATTTTATTTCCAAATTCAAGGAAATTGACGGAAAGAAAAATTCAAACATGCGTTTGATTCAGAAAATTTTCCACACATTTGTTGAATGTTTCGTTGAGTGACAATTCAGATTGAGACATTCCAAAAGAGAACTTTCATCAAAGCAGAGGTTAAAAGTGGTACTGCAAATTTCCACGATTTTCTTGTGCGCAGCGGATTTCAAGAAAAAAACAAAACCATGAAAAAAATCTTTTACTTTACCTGCACATCTCACAACATTCCCAGATTGTTTTTAAACAAGTGTTTGTTTTAAAAATTCGAATTTCATATTTTTTTTAAGTTCGCCAACACAGTGTTTTACTCTATAATTTCATGAATTGCAATCCAGAAGAAACGATTTTCTTTTCAAATGGCGTCTCTATACTGAAATCTTGCATCAAAGCAAAAATTCAAAACAATGTTCTACATTTCTATTTAAACACATTTTTAGTGACTGAGTCAGTTGCAAAAAAAAAATGAAAAAAAAATAAGCCGAGCATTTTGCCTAAGAAATGAAGCGCTTAAGACGCGACGTCTGTATAGTGCTCGCCAACCTACTTCGGCGGTTTTTGGAAACGAATGAAATTATTCTGATGTTGATATTCGAATTTTCCACTATTACATAAAAAAAATGTGCTACAAAAGGGGCGTGGCCGCTTTTTGGCCGAAGTAGGTTTGGCGAGGGGTATATTTAAAAAAATTTAATTTATTCCAATGTTTCGTTGGTTGTTTTAACATTAACTTCAGTTAATAAACTGATTAAAATCTGCCAAAAATCTCTTTAAAATTATCTAAAATTTATACATTGTCAAAACAAAAAATACTTTCAGCATAAGGTTGTTCAATGTTTCGATTGCTTCCTTTTTTGGGTTTTCAAAAGATATTTCCAAAACATTGATAAATAATTCGACTTTGATTTTCGACTGATTGATTTTACTAAAAGGGATTTACAATAAAAAATTTTTTTTTAAATTAAATTAGTTTTTTTAATAGTAATATAGTATTTTTTGTTTATATTCCATTATAAATGTTTCTCTTCGTGAATAATCACAAAAAAAAATAATTCAGTCATTGAAGTTTTTTTATATAAAAATGACAATTTCCTTGTTATTTTGGTTCTGAAATTTTCAATGACTGAGTTTATATAAATAAACTAACGAAAAACGTTTTTGAATGATAGTTAAATATAAAAGAAAAAAAGATGAATAATTTTTTTTGCAACCCAAGTGTTTTATTAAACTATTATAAAAGTGCAATCTTAGGAAAAGCAATAAATCACTGTTGAATTTGTCAAATACATATATTTTAAAAATTACATGAATGCAAAAAAAATTAAACCATAAAACATTTTCAGATAAGGAAAATATGATTTCATAAACTTTTTACTGAGCTGAAAAAAAATATTATAAATTCATACCTTTTACTGATGAATAATATAATTTTGGCCATTAAAAGAAAGGAATAATACAAGTAACGTATTTCAATGTTTCGAAAAATTCCAATAAAAGTACGGCAACACACCCGTTAATTGTCGCTCTATAGGTGTTTTACAACAAAAAAAAACTTCAAAAGTTGTCTTCTTCGATTTTTATACTACTTTAATTTGTATATTGGTTTTACTTCAGCTTACAAATTTTTTAAAATTTTGTTTAACGGAATAATCTTTTTATTTCATTTTAATCCTCAACTGTTGTACTTTTTTAGTGAACTTTTAAGTAATTAAGACGCCATTTCTGTAAGACTCGAGCAGACCAGTGACATGGAAAAAATCGAAATTTTTGAAAACTCGTGTAGGACCTTCCTAAGACCCAAATATGCGTAAACATTGACAAGAAAACAAGAAACGCGTAATCATTGATTATGAAGTTGGTTGAACGTAGGCAAAACAAAATATCGGAGGGCGGATTCGAACCCGGGTCGCGAGATTTGTAAGCGAAGACGTTGCAACTGTGCCATCGTGGGCACGCTTTGTAATTAACTTGCAGACAGCGCGGGATCGACACCGCGGCAGAGCGGTAACGTCCACACTTACAAATCTCGCGACCCGGGTTCGAATCCGCCCTACGATATTTTGTTTTGCCTACGTTCAACCAACTTCACAGTCAATGATTACGCGTTTCTGGTGCCTGCCAATCACGTTTGAGCAAAATCTGGTCTTGAACATGGTAAACCGAAAAAAGTGATACTTTTTCAAACGCATTTTTGAGAACATGAGTACCTACGGATGTTTTTGGTGTTAAAAGAAAAGTTGTGCCAAATAATGTCTAAAATTGAAATATAATTGTTATTTTCTTACACCAATTGACAAACTTTCGGAGAACTTGAAAAAACTTCAAAATTTTGCATTTTTTGACGATAACTTGTTTATTTGCTACGATTTTGGAAATTATTTTGTTACAGATGTTTTTGAAATTACATTTGCCGTCAGAAAACATATATAAGTCACCTTTTTGGTGCATTTTGATTTTTCACCCTACCCAACTTTAAACTACCGTAGCCCGGGAATAAAAAATCATATGAGCCCAAAAGTTTTAGGACTTTATATTTGGGTCTTAGGAAGGTCCCACACGAGTTTTCAGAAATTTCGATTATTGCCATGTCACTGGCCTTATGAAGGCTGCTCGAGTCTTACAGAGACGGCGTCTTAAAAATAAAACTTTATTGACAGTTTACTTTTGTAAGCTGAATGTTTTGTCAAATAATTGTGAACATCTTACTCGTGAATGAATCACTATGATCTACTTGATAATTTTCTGATCTGAGAAGAAAGACGCTGTTTGCTGAAAAAAAACAGCTTTTCTTGACGATTACAGGGTGGCCCATAAGTATGGTCCCAGAGTCAAACTGCACCCTCACCGGCAAACGCAGGAAATTCTTCAAGTAGGAATAATTTCTTTTTCCAAACAATATTTCAAACAAAATATATGAAGGAATACCCTCCAATACCTCATTTTACGAATTAACAAGCCCAGAGGCTGCTTTTCAAAATCAGTTCGCGGCACGCAGGTCAATTTTGCCAAAAAGTTTTCGCCATTTTAACAAGAAAATATTTGGGAAACCCAAACTCCGACGGTAGTTACCCAATATCATCCCCTATAACATATTTTAAGGAAGGAAATTTAAGTGCTTTCGATCCACGAATACCGAGAGTTATAGACAGTCGACTTTACCGCCTTGTGAAAAAAATGGAGAAATTTTCATCCTGGCAGGCCTATCCAAAACGATGAAGACAAACTAACTGTTCAAATATAGTGTTTGGCACAGTCGGTATAATGGATTTAAACTACTTTTGTTGAATTTAACCACATAAAAAGGTCTCACTAGGGAAGGTCGCCAAGGGTCCCGTGGAGATTCCGGGTGAGACCCATATCAATTGAAAGAGCATCCAATAGGCAATTGATCAGTGCAGTTTAAAAATGCCAACTGCGCTTCACTTTCGAGAACGGAGCTTTTTTGTGCGCGGAAATCCGACGTTTTTGCGCCCCGCTGCATAAAACCAGGCCACGCGCAAACTGACAGCATGGCAGAGTGGCGCAGTTGGAAAGTGTTCGGACTCATATGCTGGAGGTAGTAGGTTCGAGTCTCACCTTTGTAAATCTTTTGCTTTTTATGTTTCTTGAAACTTTACAAGTTTCCGGGAAAAAAAACTTTGAAAAAAATTTTTTTTCTGCTTTTTACTACAACTTGCATTTTTATTTCGCACGCATAAGCCAATAACCCTCACGATATTTGATAATTACTTTTATTTTGATCGCTTGATTTTCGAAGATTACTGTTGTTACTTCGTTGAAGATGGAAATTCAAGTTGTTGTAAAAATCAAAAAAAAAATGTTTTTCGAAGTTTTTTTTGTTTTCCGGAAACTTGTAAAGTTTCAAGAAACATAAAAAGCGAAAGATTTACAAAGGTGAGACTCAAACCTACTACAAGTCGTATTGTTACTTTTAAGTTCAACTTTGAATAAGAAAGTTGGCAAAAAGGAAATATATTTAAAACTGATAAGTTGAAAAAAATAAATAATTAAATCCCTATAAAAATTAAAGAACCTTTCTTCGAACCGTTTTTGCAATTTTTTCTTGAAAAAGCATAAAACTACAATCGTTTTTTCAGGATCACAAACTTTTTTGGAAACTCAATTTTTGGAAGTTCAAACTTTTTTGTTGTTGGAAGCCGAAACTTGTGATTCCGCATAAAAGTCGGTAAGCCTTTGAAAATTTATCGAATCAATTTTTCTTAAAGAAACGTCGTACTATGAAAAAGTTGTATGGGTACATTCAATGCCTATTTAAGAATACATAGTTTTTATTCGAAAATTCGATTTCGAATAAGATAGTTGCCAAATCATTAAAATATATTTAAAACTGAATAAGTACAACGTTTTGATGTTGTTTCTATAGTTATGCGTGCAATGTAGGATACTCAGGCCGTGTACGCAGCCAAATTGACCGAAGTAGATTTGGCGCGGAGTATATTTAAATATTTACGCAGTGAAAAAAATGACACTTTTACAAAACATTGATGTATAGCGCATTTCCAAAACTGAGACAAGGAAAAGGGGATTTTCCTAAAGGACTAGGTACAATGGGTCCCGCCGCGATCTTCTAATTGTCTGCGCACTCCTCTGTTACAGTGCTATTTCGCATATTTTATTGATATTCACTTCGATGTTTCAAATCGTCAATGGTTAAATACCAAGGAAATCCAGGGTCATTCAAAAGTCGTCGTCTCAAGATTGGAAATAGACTATAAATTTTTAAAAATTAAATTAAACTAAAAGATACAGCTTTGGGAAAATACTCTTTTTTGTATTTAAAGTGGCAGTAAGGAGCCTTTTCATTTCATTTTCGATCGGATACGGTCGGAAATTATGCGAATGAACAATGCAAAATTGTCTCGCACCCTCCTCATTTTCACAGCTATCTCAGTCAATTAAAATGAATTCGGTTCATTAGCATCCCTTGTAAATACCGGACACGCAGGGCGTACTGGCCATCCGCACAATCTGCGGATGGTCGGCCGTTTTTGGACACTTTGAAGCCAGGTCTATCGAAAACGGTAAGTTTAAGACCCATAGTCATATAGATTTTCTTAATCAGCGAATTTTTCTCTCTTTGATGAGCCAATGTTGTAAAACCCGCCTGACTGTCCCTTTAATGTCCAAATGCTACTTGTAAGTCAAAGTTTCTTCTAAATTCCACGAATTTGTAGTTCTTTTAGAAAAAAATTAGAAAAAATACGAATGACGATTTTAAAAAATTTTTGCCGATTGAATTTTATGTCCTGTGTCTAGTTACAACTATAAAAATAATTTAAGGGTGTTAAAAAACCTTTTTTGTTATAAAAACGAGAAATGGAAATGAAAAAAATATAACATGTTTTTCGTCACCCCAGTGTTTTGCCCATTATTTAGAAAAATCTAACAAGAAGGAATTCACCTTTGACTTTTCTCGAACCAAATTTTAAATTTCTTTCAAAACGTGGAAATCATTACGATTTCAATTTTTCTTCAATTTCAATTCAAAAATGTTAATTTTGCGGCTTATTTTATTCAATGTTTCATTTGCTGTCAATAGCAGTTTGGGTGCCAAGCTCGCGTGTAATCATATTATTATTGCAATGTTTTATTTTCTGTTCTCTTGCAATGCCGTATAAACATGTATAATAAAACGTTTTCACTCAAAAGCGAACAATATTGCTTCTGGCTGTAATAGAAAAAGAACTGACATTAAATAAATATAATTTTTGAAGAAAAACTAATATTGGGACAGTTTCCAAAGGGAAAACTTTGCGCTTTAAAGGTTTGAAAAAAGGAAAAATTCACAAACATTTAATTTATGCTCTTGATTTAAATGTTTCATCTGCTGCTATAATATTTTTTGCGAAGAACTTTTAAGGGACAAAATAAAGATTTTAAAGAATAAAAGTTTGTTTAATTCAATTTTTTGTTTCATTTGTTGCAGATAGAAATTTTTTTTAGTGAGCTCAAGCTTTTTTGGCGTTAATATTTCTGAAAACTTCACTTTGAAAATGTAGTAAATGAACTTTTAGAATAAAAAAAAATAAAAAAAGGGTTTAGTTTTTTCTCCTTTCGTTCAAAGTTTTCAGCGTTCCAAAACCGAAACGAGGCTCAACAATAAGGCGTAAAAACGAGAATTGGCACCGTTTTTTTTCATTTTTTTTAAAAATTAAAGTTTTTTTTAAAGTTTTGTGTTTTCTATATTTAACATTAAACGAAATAGGTGGAGGATCGCAGTTGTCGAATGTTCAATGTAAAGGAAACAAAAAAAGATAACAGAATTTAAATTAAACATTTTTTTGATTTCAATTTTGCATTTGCAGCAAATATAATTTTGACTGTTCACGAAATGATGCGTCCTCATAAAAAGGAAAAAAT